>JADOBS010300311.1:0-10593 GCA_015708375.1 Cydonia oblonga | reverse complement strand
TCTGTAAATCTTTTCGGCCTCTAGAAAGTGAATTACCAAGACAAAATCACCAGCTGATCTCCATTTAATAGAAAGAAAGAAAAAAAACTTGAGATTCACTATTTTCTTAACTAAAAATATATTAGCCATTTCCAAATCCATTAATCTTCGAAGTAGCAATTGGGTTTGCTACCCCAAATAGGAAAACACATCTTTAACGAAAGTAGCAATTCAATTAGCAAATTACAAAGCCGATTGCTACTTCTTCAACCGAACAATACTTAAGTATCCACCGGTGAGTTGCCAACTTTACGGATAAATTATTTTCTCGAGGCTATATAAGCTATAAGCCTATGTTATTACATTTTCGATTGCAATATATGCATAAGAGCTATCTCTCTCTGACAAAACCGCTATATCTCGACAGAGATGTTACTAGCAAGCTTATTAACCACCGATTCACATCGGCAAAATGTTGCTTCTACGGTGGGAGTGAGGGTGAGCTAGCCGTCGGAAGGGAATCTGCACGGTTCAACTCCCCAGGTCTTCTCCGCGTAGTCTCGGATTGTTCTATCGCTGCTGAATCTCCCAGACCCGGCCGTGCTAAGGATGCTCATCTGAGTCCACTTCTGTGGATCCGCAAATGCTTTATCAGCAGCGGCCTGTGGTCATACAGATTCAAATACCATGCACCGGATTAAGTTATTAAACACCAAAATGTGCATATACGCGTTGGTTTGGGACTGCCGAGAAAACAAAAACAGATTACCTGTGCCTCTAAATAGCTTTCGAAATCAGATCCAAGCAAATAGAAGTCGTTGCCCTCCACCTTGTCACATAGAGATTTGAAGTAGTCTTTAAAGCCGAAATGACCATCTCGGACCATCCTACACATAATAAATACCACAGCAAAATTAGAATCTTGACACAAATCGCTAACTGGCTAAGTTGAGAGTGGTTAAGTGATTCAAATTGCCTACCTGAGAACGCGTGCACATTGCAGTGGCATTTTATGAGCAGATCCTTCCTCGCGCAATTTGGGAACTTCGTCAATCTTTGCGCCAAACAAAAACTGGGGAAAGAAAATTTGTACGAGAATTATCTCTGCTATACTAATAACAAATATAAACTGATCTAAAATCTCGAAATAGTCAACACATAGATGCCGTCTTACTGCAGTTGCAGCAAAAGAAAATTTCAGTTGGTTAACAATACTTGACATCCCAATTAGTTGAATCCAACTACATTAAGCTGGCTGGGTATCTTTAGAGAATGTTGAAAATTACCAGGTTGTCTGCCCCTATTTCTTCAACAATTTCAACTGTAGAGCCATCTTCTGTAGCTAAGAGTAAACATCCATTCATAAGAAACTTCATGCTTCCGGTTCCAGACGCTTCATGTCCTGCGGTGCTGCAAAGGAATTGTCGCATGTTATTCGATGCATATGCATGCTAGAGACTACAGAATTTCCAGACAGTCAAGCTTTGGATAATGACCATGCAAGAGGGAATATGCATATGTACCTCCTCACCATCAACATCCCTATTAGGCATGCAAGCAAAATAGCAAGATCTTAATTGAAAACCATGGTGAGATAGATAATAGTCTAACGATCTTGTCATTGGGCTATACTGTACTGTTAAATGGAAGTCGCTTGAACGGTAATGTTGAGATATCATTATGAAAAGCGCTATAAAATTGAAGTTTGGCAAGAAAATCTGCACGGTATTTTAAAAGGCTGTGTTTTTGGGGTTTCGTCAAATCAAATTAATCAACATGCTGCAAAGTTTACAGACCTTAGGTGTTGTGAAAGGTCAGCCCCGGGTATTACCAACTCAGCAACCGATACATTATAATCAGGAATGAAAACCTGGAATAACAGAGAAATTGCATCAGAATAACAGATAACAATATCCATATGTAGAGTGCAAGACCAGAGACTACCTTACGTTAGTTCCCTCAATACTTGTACAAAACAAGAAGGATAGGAAGAACACACAGAGGGATACAGAATTCTCTCTCTTACCAGTTTTAACAGATCGCCAACATCATCGTCATTATTTATTTTTTCTGCTACAGCATGACAAAGTTTGATAATCTTCTTTGCAATTTCATAACCAGGAGCAGCTTTTCCTCCAATAATACAAACACGAGGCACAACCTTATTCCGTTGACTTTTCTCCATGTTCTGCAGCAAATTGCTAAACTTATTAGTTTACTGTGACAAAAAGATGAAAATAGGCATGCACAATTGCTGGAGGGAGGGTAAGGATAGTTCCCTTTAGACGGTATAAGGTGCTGCTTGGTTAAGTTCTAAGAATATAGCATGGAATATAACGTCCTTTGCCCTAGAAAACCATCTTCACCTTGATACAATCATATCGATGGATAATGCCAAGTATATTCAGCAACTGTCGTTTGTACTCGTGTATTCGCTTTGTCTGCACATCAAACATTGCATCTAAACTAACCTGCAGTTGAAATTGATAAAATGCACACGTAAGATCACAGGGAAGCTTGGCATACCTTCTAAACAAAAGAGGAGAAAAAAATGAATCGGATAGAAGTTCTAAGAACTTGTCATCAAACCAACCTTCACACCACTCATTGCTTCAATGTACTCAGCAAGCCTCATTTTGTTAACCTTCTTAACCTGCAACATGAGAATATATAGAATTAAAATAAAAAAGAAGACAAAAGCATAATAGGTTTTCAGTTCCTAAGCAGCTGCACAATTATCAAGCCAAGAGTACCATCATCCATTCTTGTTGAAGGTCGGCATCTGCTGCATACTCACGCAAGCCAGTTAGAAGGTCAACATCACGAATCCAAGCTTCGGTTCCAAGCCATTTTGAGATAAGAGCGCACAGGCTAGGGTTACTCACTACAATCCAGCGACGCTGTGAAATCAATGCCAGTACATTATCTCATGCATCCATACATAAACTATATGCTACATTCAATGTCTGACTATGAACCCGTGATGCATCAGTGCATCATTAGAGCAACCCTTGAATATGTTATGCACCATGAGAAATGTTTTTCAATATAATTCACATCATTAGTCTTGCATTGAATTTATAGATGTTATGAACTTTATACCTGGGTAACACCATTAGTCTTGCACTGAAATTTCTCAGGCCACAACTCATAAAAGTCCTGTGAAACAAAAGAGGTGTCAGATGACCTAATTTAAGGTATATAAGAAGTTTGAACATCTTCAACTGATTCATAAGTCACGGGGAAAATGAACTGATGCAAGGAACATGTATTACCTTGAATAACTTTGTTTTTAATAATTCTGAATGTACATTGGAAACACCATTCACAGTATGGGAGCATACAATTGCCAGATTTGCCATTCGGATATTCTGTCAAATCAAATGGTAATTAACGGTCAAATTGCCAAACATTTTTCTCATCGGACCAAAGGATGATTAAAATCACTGAAAATTAAGGCTTTTTAGCCAAAATAGTCCCTAAGATTGTCCACCATCAATCATTTTGGTCCTTCAATGAAAAACTACGTTAAATAAGGATCAAAATGACAAAATTATCCTCAATTTAATAAATTATAAGCCAAAATGATTT
Source organism: Cydonia oblonga (assembly GCA_015708375.1). NCBI lineage: Eukaryota > Viridiplantae > Streptophyta > Magnoliopsida > Rosales > Rosaceae > Cydonia > Cydonia oblonga. Next base: position 7,023 of record JADOBS010300311.1, on the reverse strand, counting down.
GACAAAAAATGAGGGCATTTTTGTCATTTTATCCTTATTTTATGAAGATTTTTCACTGAATGACCAAAATGATTGATTGTGGACAAACTAAGGGACCAATTTTATCGATTTCAAATCGCAAGGACCAAAGTGAGGAGTTATGCAAATCTCAGGGACCAATTTGGCTAAAAAGCCAAAAATTAATAAACACCTAAGAATGTAGTTTTAAAGTGAAAGACAGAAACCAAAGGTTCGTTATGTCATCATTTAAAAGAGGATGATGCACAGGATTACACTATATGACTCTAAGAATAAGCACAATGGTTTAATCGATAGACTAAGCGTACAAAAGACTACAGATAATACCGAACGTCAAACATGGTTGTAAGACCAGAATCATATATCTACCAGAAGAGCACATTCAAATATACAATGAAATACAAGATAACATGATTTTAGGCATACCTTTGTAGAACCTTCCTCAACAATTGACATCCGGGACAGCCGATTGTAATCTAAACCAATCCTCTTCTTCAACTCTTCCACAAACTTAAAGTTTATGTCATATATAATCTGGAGCAACAAAAAGCTTATCGCAATTATTTAAGTGAGAAGATAATAGTTCCATAAGATACTGGCTATTAAGTAGATAATTCGATGGGAAATTACTATTAGGTTCTAAGGAAAAGGCATAGCAATCTGATGGAAAGGGAACTCTAAAAGTAAAGATGAACTGTTGTAAAACTGGATTTAATATTTCCAAAGACTAGCATACCACTCGTCTTGTTACATAAATGTGTGTGTGTAAAAGCTGCCAGTTAAGAGTTACTGGAAAACAAGAATAAGAAGAAATTCAGAGTTATCGGAGACTCATTAGAATCGCACTTGTAAATGACGCGGGAGAAGACTGCCCAGTAAATCAACAGGGATTTTCTCCAACCCTTCAGCAATTACTGCGTGTATTGTGAACGAAAAGATTTTGCAAGCAATGTCCCATGCTTTATTCCAACCCAAATTCTCTTCATCAACAAGCACTCTCATGACCTCAGCTATTGCAAGAGATGGGTGAGTATCATTCAGCTGCATAGCAACCTAATTAAGACAAGGAAAAATGAGCCAAGATAAAAATGACAAACAGAAAAGCAAACCTGAATAACCGTATCAGTAAGAATTCCCAATATGCCAAAGGAAACGTCAACTTATCCTTTTATTAATTGTGGCTAAAACAGTCAAAATGATGAGTAAAAACACTGGCATCGTGAAATAAGCCACCAGATTGGGTTATATATTCTCTATTCCTTACAAATCAAAATATGATAAAACACAAGGTACTGAGATTTAAACCTTTTCTGGAAATTCATCAAAGTTACTGTGACCATCTTTAAACCTCCGAATAATGTCTTGTATGGATGCAGAGACAAAGAAATATTGTTGTTTCAACCGCAGTTCCTTTCCCTGTAAGATAGGGCAAAGTGAAAAGGCAATATCACTACATACCAAACAACAATAAACTAAAAATGACATGGGTCATTCACTTGGAAAATTGAGTGGGTAGCTGAGTCGATGACTTTTATTCCAAACGTCGAAGAGACTAAACATTCAAAATCATGCAGATAAAACAAAAGGACAATAACTATAAAACCATGTTTCTGTTCATCTTCTTCTTCAAATAAGTAAACATGATTTCCCAATCCCTTACGTTTGAGCATCCAACCTGCCTAGAGAATTCCTATACAGAATGCTAGATGACAATATGTTGATCAACTGTCCTGGAATGTACAAAAACCTTAACGATAAGCAGTATAGAAAATCTTCAACTCATTGAAGGTAGTGAGTTTCTGGACACCATCTTTCGAATACTATACTATATAATTTAAAAATACATATTAAATAAGCAATAAATACCAAATGACCACATTAAGAAGAAACCAGCAAACCTGAAAAGAACGGTCATCAGGGTACAAAACACTACTTATATTTTCTGCTTTCTGTCTACTAACAACAGCATTGATGTAATCTCCAGTATTATAAGCTTCCTGCATATATGGAGTATTACATAGAAAAGTTAATCACACCTAAAATTTCTAGGAGGCAAGAGATGGATTCTATTGAACTGTAAAAAATAATTGGAGAGAAAGATATTGAAAATGCATGTCCAGAAATGCATAATGTTTTAACGTTAGTACAAACTTACCATATCATGTTGATCACTTGGTTTTCCAGCCCATAAACGGAGAGTAATGGTATTCCTTGTTCCATAACCAGGTATAGGATTATCATAAGCCACAGCTTCTACCTAGCAGTGTGGAGACAAACCACTAAGCTGAAATAACCAATTATATATATCATGTTTACAAGATGCAAACCATCTTGCATATATAAAACAAACAATATTGAAAGATTTGTAGAAGAATGCAGCCTTAACTATGTAATGGAGTTTATTGTCTTACCACTTCTCCAGGGGTCCAAACATTACGTTTCCCTCCATTCAGATTTTCCTCCTCTACGACCCCGTAGAACTTATCCATGTACATAATAACAAGAACAATTAGTAAAGCTTTGGAAGTTTTAATTAAAGTTTTAGGAGATATGATGGATATCAAGACAATACCTTCACTGGATACGTTACATGAACCCGCTCTGTCTCCCAAGGATTTCCAAAGTTTAACCAGAAATCAGGTTGTTCATGTTGGAAGCCATCTAGTATTACCTGGCGGAATAATCCATATTCGTAACGTAGTCCATAACTGCAAATCAAATATGCAACATCATAAATTACATTCCATGTAATAAACTGTTGACAAATAACTAGTTCGATAATAAAACTGGCGTGGAATTTTTGTACTAATTAACAAGTTCAGTTGTCAAAACCGTTAACTTATAGGACAAGTGAGGCACATAAAAGCACTTCCTATTGGATCAATAGTCTGTTGGTTTCTCCAGAGAGTGTTTCTATTCTAATAAAAAACTGCAACAAATCATGTCTGCTGCATTTGTTTATCGACTGGGATGGGAATTACAGTACATACAATAGAGGTAAACCCTCCCTGAGTCCCTTCCCTAGACTTCCCAGTCTTGGAGAAGGAAAGAGACCAAAGAGCTAAAAGGGCCTCATCATCCTATTATTAAATCACAAAACTTCAATGGAGGTATTACAGTATAAGATTAGTCTATGCTAATAGAGAGTCGACATACCCCCATGCAGGATAGTCCAGAGTTGCCATAGAATCCATTTGACAAGCTGAAAGACGGGCTAAGCCACCATTACCAAGGGCAGCATCTCCTTCCTTGAAGTATCAGGAGAAAAAAAAAAACTTATCCAAAAGAAGACTAAAGTATAAATTCCATAAAAAGGGGGTTGTCCATAAAACTCTAGAGGAAAGTTGTTCCACGCATCAATATAAGAAACAAAGTAGGGTAGTTAAAAAGTAATGTCGCGGATTCACCGGAATAATTTTTCAAATAAGAGATTTACAAAGAAAAGAAAAGCATACAAAACAGGAAAATAAAAATAAAAATAAAAGGTGGGCATGCAGACCTGCTCTGCCAAAACTTCAAACTCAAAGCCAAGCTGGCTTAAAGCATCTGCATATTGGTCCCGAATGCCAAGGTTGATGACACTATTCGACAAGGAACGACCTGACAGCTCAATAACAATAATATTTCAGTAGAGCAAGCCAGAAGCTACATCAAACAGATACATACAGCAGTTGAATTGGGAACTCATGAAAAACTACAAGTCACATCACTGCAAGATTAATCTATTCGAGGCCGTTGATTAACAGACAGTAGCATCAGCAAAAGTGCATAGATTGGATAAAGCAACTCCAATTGAAGTACACAAATAATACCCATAAGAAACTCAAGCGAGAGGAAGTATACGCGCTTAGGGTCTTTCCTCTTGAAGTAAAGTTGAGTATCATGCGAACGCTCGATCAGCCGGTCTCTCACACTATGTGCTAGAGCCTTCAAAATACACATAAATCAAATAAATACACATTTGATTAACTTTAACAAAACTCAGAAAACCCAAATCAAAACAAAATCATAAACAATGAAAAGTGAAGAACTTTTCCCGCCAAAATTGAGAACACACAACTTTTGCACTCTTATGCCAAATTTGGAAGCTGCTAGATCAAAATAAACGGAAAATTAAGCCAAAAGACTACAAATTTTCAAGTGACATTACCTGATAAGCCTCAAAGTCATCGAAGCTGAAGCGGGACCTGGCCACCGTGTACTCAACGTGACGAAGAATGTCCTTCTGAAGGCTAATTGAGTCATTTTTCAAGAACCCATCCATTAGCGCGAACATCCTCTCGGCCTTGGCGCCGTCCGAGCCAAATGTCAGGCCTAGACCCAACCCGGGACGGCGGACTACGACGCCCCTCGTGGTGGGACTCGTGGGACCAACAGAGACCGAACCGCCGTCCTCGATGGCCTCCTCCAGGGCATTCTTGATCCGCTCGAGGCTCTCCGGGTCGCTGATTTTCGCGCCGCGGGAATCGGTGACGAAGAACCGCTTTACGAAGTATTCACCCTCGAATTCGACGGTGGCCTTGTCGACGTGGAGGCCGAGGACTTTGAAGACGCGGGTGATGACCTGGAGAAGGCCGATGCGGTTCCGGGCCCGGATCACGAAGACCGTGGCGGACGGGTCGGATTCGGACTCTGGGATTTCCACCGTGACAGACGACGTGGCGGAGGGCGGTTGGGCGGCGGAGGCGCGTATCGGTTTTGCGACATGAGTGCGGGTGTAGGGAACCGAAGATCGCCGTGGTCTCGAGCAGGTTCGAGAATGTTGGGGAAACGGAGGGAACGGAGAGGTGGAAGATGAGAATGCGAGCTTCGGTTGGTCATTGATGGGGAGAAATCGTGACGATATCGTCGACATTGTAGAACTTGGGTGTTTGCAGAGATAGCATTCGAGTGTAGAGAGAGAGAGAGAGAGAGAGAGAGGTTGGGGGTCTAGAGGTAGACGACGAAGGAGGGAGCTTTGAGTGCAATCACAGGGAGTCTGTGAGTGAATGACCGTGATGGTAGGAGAAAGGGGTTTTTGGACTTTTCGATTTTGGAGGATAGCAAGTGGACGACCTCATGTGTTTATCGTGAGGTTTCGTTATTTCTTGCCTGCCACCAAATAAATATACGATTCATTATAAATATATTACTTGGTACATAAATTGTTGGTTTATTCTATACATTTGAAAGCTAAATAATTTGTCATTAAATTGGTTTTTTTTTTAATAAGAGTGACATTCAAATGAATATAAAGAAATGGAACTGTTCCGATTGTGAAATTTGTACGATGAAGATACGTTATTCGTAAAAGAGAAATGAGCTCATCCCCAAGAAGGGAATGAAAGTATTACCCAAAAAACAATATTTAGTAATAGAATCGAAAAGAAATAAAATTACAATGAGATTGAGCTTGTTTGAGAAATGATTTTAAATTACTAAAAATACTTTTAGAAAAACAAAAAAAAAAGAAAAAAAAATATCAAGCCTAAGTCTCAAGTATTAAACTCTTTGCTCAGAACACTCACCAAAAGTTAGATTGTAAATATTGTTTTTGGAGTTGAAGGAGATGATTGCATAATAATTAATTGAATGGATCTTTGACATTGGATCCGACGAGCAATGGGATTGATGAATCGTGTGGATGCGTAGGAAAAAAAGGTCAATCTTCATTGGTTTTGGGTTTTGGCAAGAGGAGCAAGATGAGCAGGCAAATCGTACATGGCGCACACATTGCAAAGTCACCTCCACACCATCACATTTTTCAGAGCAATTTATATTGTATGAGAATTCAATTATTTAATATTTCGCGCTCATAATACAAAATTAAGCAAAAAAAAATTACACATATCATTACAATACAACAAGTTTTTGATACTCTTCATTGGAGATGGCTCCTTGCATCACAAGGTACCTGCGAACTAGCAATTCTTGAAAATTTTACTCAGCATTGCCACGCTCAGCTATGTCTTAGACATTGGCGTGGCACTCTAGTGCCTCAGATTCCAAAACACAATCTGAGGCACAACATTCCCTTTCTCCTCAAACCTCCTTTGTGTGTTGTCTTTTTCTGTTGGCCAACTTCAAATTGAAACTTTGGATTTCATCTTCACTTATAAGTAAAATGTCTTAAATTCGATTATCACAATTTGAGAATTTTAACCACATTATTGCTAGCTTATTGTAAGACTAAACTCACCATCTCTCTATTAGTATAGATAATATCGTTTGTTTAAAATAAAATAATTGAAACTTTGGGTTTCCAGTTGGGCCTTTTATATGGGTAACAAATTTCCAACAGGATCCTCTCCGGATCCTTTTGGTGAGGATCCTAGAGTTCATTGAATTATATCTGTTCATTGTATATCGTGTGGTCTATTTTTTTCAAGTATTTTTTTACTACACGATGTACAATAAACAGACATAATTCACATATCTCTTGAATTCTCACCAAAAGGATCCGGCAAGGATCCGGATTCGCCAAATTTGACCCAACAGAATTTGCGGTACCACGTCATTATTTACGAACAAAACCGGAGAGTGAACTTTATCTCGAAAGTTCCACACCGCTCTGGTTCCTTCCACAAGGAGGTCTCTGTCCCCTTCCACATCCCCTGTTCGTCAAATAATCTCAAAGCATCTTCTGATATAAATTTTCAGAGCCTTCAAGCACTGGAGCCATTGGCAAAGCTATTTGCAGGACGATAATAATAATTACAAGGCAAAAACAAGGAGAAAAAAAGAAGAAGAAGAGATGGGTGTGGATTACTACAAGCTTCTGCAGGTGGACAAGAACGCCAGCGACGACGATTTGAAGAAGGCTTACAGAAAGCTCGCCATGAAGTGGCACCCTGATAAGAACCCCACCAACAAGAAGGAAGCCGAGTCCAAGTTCAAACAGATCTCCGAGGCCTACGAGGTTCGTTTTCCTTGCCCTTTTCTTCTTTCAGTCCGTTTTTTCTTCTCTCTTTTTTTTTTTTTTTTTGAAGAATTTGTATTGATTTCGATTGAAATATTGTGTTTTTA
>JADOBS010300310.1:0-10589 GCA_015708375.1 Cydonia oblonga | reverse complement strand
TTTTTGGGGTGGGGGGGGGGGTGGATTTGGGGGGTAATTTAGCATTTGGCCCACCATTGGAGATGGTCTTACATGGAGAGATTTTTCAGTGTTGCCGGAAGACGAGATGGTACACCACATGTCACTATACAAATGGTGAGATATGTGTGCTCAAAATTAATAACTTAAAAAATATAATTTCTGATCACTTACATAAAAACACGTAATACACCATCAGTGTTTCGGTCACAATGAAAAAAATTTCGCCTACATCCGATGGCGTATTCCGTCCAAAGCTGATCAACATTCTTCCCCAGCAAGTCAACAAAATATGTAGCACTATAGCCATCCCTCAATTTACTATTCAATTCAGCCACGAACCCATCTCTCAAACCATTCAAATAGTCCAAAAACCTAGCAGTAACATCGTATCACTGGTCCCACCTATCCCCCTGCCCTGCCTGAACCCAGTGACTCGGGTCGTACCCTGCCTTCAACCTCACGTAATCAGCAATTCCCTCAGTCAAACCCACTGGGGCTTGACCATTCCCATTCCATTGCCACACATGCGTTGTCTCATGGTAAAGCACACCGGTGATCTCTCTCTTCACATCACCGGAGTAATCAGCTATGTAGTCGGCGCTGACGTGGATCACATCATTGCTAGTATATGCGATCGAGGTCATGTTTTCAATTATCAAACTGATTTTTTGAACATTTTTTCCGTCAATGGATGTGTTTTGCTGGAACAACCTCCGTATGAAGTCGGTAGCGGAGATTAGGGTTTGCTTACTGTACTCGACTCCAATATCGTTATTGAAGCGGACCTTGCCGGCACTGGTTCCGGCATTGTTGGTGACGTTGTAGTTGACTGCATGGGCAGTGCCATGAAGGCCTGCTAGTGTTATGAGCAAGAGGAAATACATATGGTGAGCCATAGCTGGGAAATTTAAAGATCAAGGTTGGGATTCTACACTGTGGTTTTGTGTTATGAAGAAGTGTTCTATTCCTCTATGAATTATATAGAGAGTAATATGCGTGCAATGTAAACGTTTTCAAAGTCTATTTTTTCTTTTGGTGGGTATCACTTTAAATTTGACGTGCCACATTCGCTAAGGCTATTGACGAGTAAATTTGGGTTCATGGAAAAAAGTTGAGCAGATAGGATCCCACCAAAGTCTTCCCTTCCAGATATTTTGGTGTCGGTTGTATACAACTAAACTTCTGCGGACTTGATACCCCAGCTGGTCTTAGATAATGTTTGATTTTAAGGTCACATATTTAATACTGACTTTTCGTTGGACAACCATCGTTATCTTTCATCTAGATTGGACCACACTAGTTTGAAATATTGAGTTCATTTAGGTAAAGTATATCAGATTTCAGGGTATAGGACTAGTAGGCACAACGTATGTACAACGTAAGTTTGGTGTGGAATAATACAGAAAAGCAATGAAATTTCAGGTCATCTATTAATCATTCAGTTAATTAGTTGTTTGTAAAGAGAATGAAATATATTGATCAATTTTATTAGTTACTGTTGCAAGTTGATATAAACTATGGAAATTAAACTGATTTAGTAGAGGTGTTTTACTGATAATATTTAAGTACTAACTGGTGAGTACAACATATGGCTCAATGAAAACATGAAGTTCAAGAAAAATGGAGTAACCTGTCAATTCCTTCATTCTTAAAGAACAACAGTTAAACTTGTGTTAAAATATCAGTGGACCGCGTCAAGGAGTAGGTATATTGTGTGTTGACTAATCAAATTTATCTAATTGCTCATTCATGGATCAATTACGGCTTATTGCAAGTCACATTTCTTTTATGGCCACAAGTTCCGCTTTTACCGTATTCGACCATTTATTTTTATGTTGTTCGATGACTTAAAGATCTCATTTTTTTAATTTATTTTTTGTAGAGGGTGATATTTACAAAGTAATTTATAGTATGAACAGTTTTGATTATAAACACGAAATTCCGTAAATCAATAACAAGACATCTTGAGAAGAAACTCATCCTCATTTATTGAGGAAGCCAAGTCAATCCCTCCCAAACATAGAAAGAATCCCCTTCCCCGACCAAAAACCTACTCCACAATTAAATCCAACATGTTCTCTCTTAAAATCATTTTTTTTTCTTTTCTGATCTCTCTCTATTTTAAGACATCTATTTGTAAACCCACATTTAGGAGCATGAGACGTTATCACGTAATATTTATTTATTTCATGTGTTATATAATATAAATGAATTACAAGCTTATATCTTAATATTCAATAGTAATGTATAAAAGACAAGCTATGACTCAATAAATTAATAACATCACATAAAGACGCTTTCTTATATGCTATATGTTAGAGACTAGATAGCTTTGTTATTTATTTAGCACAGGATAATGTAACTACCTACTTTATTAACACAAGCTTTACCATTTCAATTTTTAGATTTTTTTTTTTCTAAGAAATATCTTTTTTGCATCATCAAGTTTAGTTGTTTTGAGCCATGGTCAAATGGAGATCAAATTGCTGATGTTACAGTGTCTGCATGACAGTATAAATCATCCCTTTTAACTAGTGCTAATACTTTCTTTCTTTCTTTTTTTTTTTTTTTTTTGAGAATTGCTAAACTTTTAGGTGAGATGATTCCGGCATCTGTTATAAAAATGTCGTCTGCTCCTAAATAGGATATTTTTAAATGCCGCATTTTTCTTATACTTTGTTTGAAAAGTCTACGGAAAATGTGATTAGTATTTCAGTATTGTTGTATGCATAATTTACTGAACAATTATGGAGGCCAGAAAGACAGAGGGTGCGGCATAGAGAGAGAAAAGAGAGATGTGTAATTGTGGATGTGTTCTATTTCACCTCATTGTGCCTTTATTTATAGTAGTAGGATAGGTAAAAACCTTTCCCTTTAGGATTATAACATTTAATAGGTAATTAACTCCTAATAGGAATATAAGATACATTCTCATATCTATTAGGATTTACACAATCACATTCCTATTCTAATAAGACTGCAACACTCCCCCTTGAGTGTGTAAATACTCAAGTAAATGGCGCATCAGGTCTTCAGCGATGAAGTAAGTATAGATGATGAAGTCGTCCGCACAATGAGCGAATGCGAGTCTCAAATCAATGGAAGAATGCATAAAAAGTAAAACTCACAAAACCTCGCTATGGTAAAACCCAAGGTGGGAGAAAAACCTATAGTCTAAGGAGAAAAGTGAGAAGTTACATTATGTCAAAACTATACGTCTTTTGGACGCAAGTAGAAGAGCTCATAAGGGTATGATCAGCCTAGGCTGGGTGCCTTGTTAAAACCTAGTTAGGTAGCAAAAACCCATTGAGAAAAATGCTCCTGATCGTAGGGAAAAAGAGTACATTAAGATCAAGTAAGTATACTTATGGATACTCCCCCTGAGTTTGACATAACTTCCAAATGAGAACTACAAGCATTGCATATGAATAGTTAGGCATATCAATTCTTCAGACAAGCTTCTGGAAGGTTAACTTTGGCAGTGACGTCGTGTAGAGGTCGGCAAGGTTATCTGGGATCGGCTTGCATGACTTCAATATCCTAATGCTTTGCTGATGTAAATGTAGACACAATATGTCTTAGCGTTGACTTCGTTGATGTATCATCGCTTGGTTGGGTGGATACATGCGGCATAATCTTCATGGATCGTTGTTGGGACTCAACAATAGATGAAAAATAACAAGTACTTCGAAATATACTCAACAAGAACTCCTAACCATGTCTCACTTGTGGCACAGTGAAGTAAGGTGAATCTTGGAACGATTCGAAGATTTCGAAACCAAGTTCATATCGTGGACCTCTAAGATATTGCGATATCCCTAACGGTAAAGACATAACCATTTAGGGATTTTGCCTTGTGTGGGTTTGATAAGTAACATGCGCCAGCATAACGACAAGGCAAGCATCATTTTGAGGATCAGGAGGGTTGGATCCGCTCGAGATGCGTTGGGATTTTCCCTCGTAGTACCTTCAGGGTACGTCTTTAATACCAATTCAGTGGATATGTATAGGCGCGGTGCTGCATCTTTACCAATAGATCAACAGCGAATGAGATGTCCTGAATAAAACCAATGAGCTAAGTACAACAAAGCGCAAAATTGAACTTAGATATGGAATTTCGGATTCCATAACCTCTTCAAAGGTTTCATTTGCATATAACGTATGGACGATCATAAGTATACTCAAAAGTGACACCTGCACGATGTAGTTCGACTGGTATACCAAAATACCTTCAAAACAACACTTGAACATCAGGTCAAAGTATAAACGAGTTTTCCTAAGATCCTTCATCTTAAATTCCATCTTCAGGTGAGAGGCAGTTTTCTCAAGCTCTTACAGAGTCTTAGTGAGATTCGTGTTAACGACATAAACTGTAACTCTAGCAATTCGGAATAAGACTTCATAGTTTAACACATAAGGGCATAAGTCATATCTCTGATTGATCAAATAATCACTTAGATGGGTATACCACATCCGTCTGATTGTAAGTGAACGCCTCAAACAAGTTAAAAGGGTGTTTCATGGTTTGGAACTATTTGAACCAGTCCATATAATTCTTCGGGAACTTACATGTAAATCTCTATATTAATATCCCCATGGAGAAAACACTAACCACCTTTCATATTGTTGTTATCAATCACAGGACGTTTGAGAGAAACCTTGGCCATAAGTCGTGCATCATATCGCACTATTTCATTCATCTCATAACGCTTCATTTCTCACTTATAACACAACAGGGTTACCTTGGGCAGTGTAGGAACGACAGGTTCAATACACACTTTGGTAAGGAATTTGACCTGGATTGTAATTTTGGTTGTCCAATCAATTCTACATTGTCACTTAATCAACGAAACACTGTTTGATATCATTGTTTTTCATTTATGTCGGTAGCTATCATATAAGTGAAAACATCATCGATGATAATCTCATTTCAATTCCATTTAGCTCACCCAAACTAGTATACTAGACCAAGAACTTCAAGTCTCGGGAGTAATCCGGATTAATCTCATGAGATGGAAATGATTTGAGACATCGATCGAGTTTAGATTCATTGTTGTTTCATGTCTTCCTCTTCTAGGGAGGTGAATCCTATGAACCAAGTGATCTGTCGTGCTCCAGGCCAAGACAGATTGATTGACTATCCGTCGGTGTACCAGACTGTCCAACATGGGTGTCCAAACAGTCCAGTAGGGGCTCACACCCTCCAGGGATGTTAACTCGACGTTTGTTAAGTACATCTATCCTTACAGGCATGTTTGCAACTGGTATATGATCTCATCACTTTAGCTACAGAGGAATGCATCTGGAGCAACATTCTAAAACCTAGAATTCATCGCACTTGCTTATCATACTTGTGTGGTACAGGGATCAAGATGAGACATAGTGGGCAACGTCCATGCAAATTCGCGTTGTTCTCCAGGAACGTTAACGTTCTTGTCTCCCCCTAACGGCGGGAAAACTGTCTCATTAAAGTGACAACCCGCAAATGAGCGGTAAAGAAATCGCATGCAAAGGCTCTAAGAGAGCTAGTGTGAAGAAGAATCATGATCGACAAAAGATACACATCCTTCTTTGAGGACCCATGTTGGTACGTTACGGCGGGGAAACTTGGCAAATGGAATGTACACCCAAATGCGTAAATACAAAAATCGTCAGGTTGTACCAGTAACCAACTGTAACGTCATATAGGTTGGGTGGTAATGAGCCTCAAGGTAGACCAACATAACTGTGTACAAGATTGCATAACCCTAGGCAGAAACCGAAAACTTGGTACGTTTATCAAAATCCGGGCGATCATTCAAATTGCGCTTTATGATCAATAGGCGAGGTTATTTGGGGTGAACATGGGAATTCGATGTTCAATTATAAACTCTCCGGCATTATCCAGTCTCCCGGACTTTATGGGATAACTAGGGTGGTGAACCCTTAATTGGCCATGAGGTTTAGCAGCAATGTGTGTGGACAAACATGTGACCAGTTTATCGATTCATCAACAAAAACCATAAGTATTTATATGGTCTGCATTTTGGTTGAATCAGTCCAAGTATATTCCCTTAAATCCACTGTGAAAAAAGAGTCATTTCATATCTTTGCAAATGATGATTTAGAAAATCAATTTCCCTAATGAGCAGGCTTGGCAAAGTGTGCTTGTAGGCATAAGATCCTTACTTCGGGTAAGGAGATGCTTCGTAGCGTCATTGTTAGACCTAAGTGTCCCAAATGGTCGTGCCAAAGCAAGTAAACTGCTCAATCACCAGGCTCCAGGCCGGCCACATGTGGTGTATTCCCAGTTGGGAGACAACCCGATGGCTCCAAATCAAAGCTTCATGCTCATTTTTGGAGGTGGTGCAAAGATATTTCACTCTATTTTCTTCAGTGGTTTCATTTATGATCATTGTCATTTCGAATATCCTTAAAAACTCAACGACAGGGAGAATTTAAGGTCCCTTAAATGGTAGTTCAGTACCATTCTTACAATGAGGAGCATGCCAATTCTCTTAATCAGGTTGGATAAACCTGAAGTCATTGTTAAAGATGTGCTTTAGGTGTAAAGTTAGTGTGCGTAGTACGCATTCATCCAAACAACTAACTTTCCCACAGTCCTACCTAATCAAATGTTTAATTGAATTTGGTCACATGTATACAAGAAACATGATTCAAGTACTCGTATTCAATGAAAATATCAATAAGATTATCCATAAGTAAAACATACACCAAACTTGAATCCAAGAACATGGGAAAATGTTCACAAAGTAAATGATTTACTAAGGGGATTCGGCCAACAAGGTTATCCATGTCAAAATTATGTTTTTCCAACAATGTTTGTTGGAGCAAAATTAGTCTTACATATTGACTACTAGAATGGTACTCCTCAACAACATTGGTAGGGGCACGAACATGTGCATAACCAATGATCTATTACATCAAGACAAAATTAGATTTTGCAGGGTTAAGGTTCAAGAATATTTTTCCTTATTCTTGAAGTTTTAGGTTTTAGGTGCCAAGGATCACACTTCGGGCATGATGTCACACCTTGGCAGGCCCTGATTCTACCATATGTTTATGGTAGTAATCAGATCCGAGAATTTGGTAAACTTCCTCTTTCTACACTGCTGCTTGAAGAGAAAGTTAGAAACATGGAAGGATGAGAAAAGTATTCTCTAGTCAAAATTCGATCGGATTTATAAACTTCAGAATTGTACTAATTCAAGGACATAATCATGGTGTGCTTCAGGTAATGTCTTTCATGATTAGACAGTCCATAGGAGTGAGCCAAAAAGCCATAGAATCCTCATTTGTGAGGTACTTCCATTTGTAATGCTTCAGGCATAAGTCTTTAAATGAAGATCATGGCGGAGGCTTATTCAACTCTTCTTTGCCATTGTTGGCTTCAATGGTTTATCAGCTTCTTGATAGTCAAGTAGAGATTCACGTCTTATACCCACATAAACTAGTTTCTAATAGAAACGTCCAAATCAAGAAAATCAAACTTGTGACGGTTCGACAATCCACTAAATTGGAGGGAACAAGATTGTGATTGGTGTTATGGGAATGAATCATCCATAAGCATCAAAGTTAGAACATTCGAGTTCTAAGACATGGTTTTCATGAAAAACATTGGGTTTTCACGGTTCTATTGTTTTATGAAAACTTCGGGTTTCAAAGGCACTAAATTTGAAACTACAGGTTCAATTTAGTTTATGAACGTTTAGTTCAAAAGAGAGAGGTTCTTGCAAGAACACAGAAGGAAATATGCTGATTTAAGTGTAGTGGATTTGAGTTGCTTCAGGAACTCAAGTGTGAGTGCTTCGGGACTACGAAAGTGAGTCAACGGTTCAAAGAAAAGAAATAAATTATTGAATCATTAATGTCCAAAAGTGATCTTAAGGTCAATAATTTTGGATTCATTATCAAATTAATCGACTGCAGGTCACTTTTAATTAATTCAATATATCGAGATCATTCAAGGTCGATCGTAGAAGCAAAAATAATTATAACATTCGGGTTAAAATTACTTAAAATGCTAAAAATTAGCATTGGGTCGAAAAAAGAATGCATCCCAACACACTTCAGTTGGCTGCAATACACGACCCTGCAAAAATTACAGGCCTTTAGGCTCGGGTCAGCTGCATTGGGCAGCCCATATATGAATACGAGCTGCAGGCTTTGTAACAAAGGACTACAAGCCCATGCAGTGCAGCGGGCTAGGGAAAAAGACAGAGCCTAGCAGTGCTAGGCTTGCTGGCAGGGGCACGAAGGAAGCCCATGGGTTGTTTGTTTTGGGCAGTCGCGCGAAATGAGGCCCAGCTGTCGCAGGCTTTGATGTTGGACCAAGAAGCAGAAGCTTCAATAAGGCTAAGATGGGTCGAGGCACAGCTGGAGGCTGCAGGCCCAATCATGTGGAACCCAAGCATGCTTGTTCAGTAACTTCAAAAACCTAGGCCGTGGCCTAGCCCAAAAGATTGCCCCCTTTTTATTTAGAATTGCTAAAACTTTTAGGTGAGATGATTACGGCATCCGTTATAAAAATGTCGTCTGCTCCTAAATAGGATATTTTTAAATGCCGCATTTTTCTTATACTTTGTTTGAAAAGTCTACGGAAAATATTATTAGTATTCCAGTATTGTTATAGGCATAATTTACTGAACAATTATGGAGGCTAGAAAGAGAGAGGGTGCGGCATAGAGAGAGAGAAGAGAGAGAATTGTAATTGTGGGTGTGTTCTATTCCACCCCATTGTACCTTTATTTATAGTAGTTGGATAGGTAAAAACCTTTCCCTTTCGGATTACAACATTTAATAGGTAATCAACTCATAATAGAAATATAAAATATATTCTCATATCTACTAGGATTTAGATAATCACATTTCTA
Source organism: Cydonia oblonga (assembly GCA_015708375.1). Classification (NCBI taxonomy): domain Eukaryota; kingdom Viridiplantae; phylum Streptophyta; class Magnoliopsida; order Rosales; family Rosaceae; genus Cydonia; species Cydonia oblonga. The sequence continues at coordinate 1,695 of JADOBS010300310.1, read as the reverse complement.
TTCTAATAGGACTGCAACTCCTATGGAACAAAAAATTGAAATGGTCTCAAACTCTCAATCATCCTCATACTTTTCAAGTCGTTGGAGGTAGGCCATCTTCTGCAGTCTATTGCGGTTTCAGACACTCACCTCACTTACTGCTCAGTTAGAGCACAACAGTCCATGGTTCTTTTTCTTTCTTTTTTTTTTTTTGTTTAACACGATCGACATTCTACATTAATTTACACTAAAACACAACAAAAATTTAATTTCTGAACATAGTGAATCAAAGTAGAGGAAGATCATAACCACCAGAACAAGTTGTCTGAAAAATCTCTTTTTTTACAGTTGAAGCTAACACCACAGGATCTACCCCTTCCACATCAGTGACATCTAAAAATGCTTCATCACAGCTTACTCCCTAAATTCAAGAAGTTCAATATTAACAAGAAGGGCAACTTAAACTTTAAGTACTTGAAAAAAAAAATCCCACAAGCAAGCATACCTGTACTTTATTGAAGTGCGTGTGCAAGATGTCGTAGAACTGACCAGCTACCTACACAGCAGATCATATAGCTTATAGAATTCCAGTCAACAAGTTTAAATACTGTAAACAAAAGAAAAAATAAGCATCGTCTCGTCCAAGAGCATATCACATTATCTCACTTACATTCTCAATTATATAGAAAACTTCATCTCGTCCAAGAGATTCATATTGCACATCACTATAGGATCAATCAACTTTACAACTCTAATTAATCCATCAATGACATCACTAGGGATTAAATGAAATTACAGGGATCATGTATTTCAAACTTGGCCCAGAAGATAGAGGTTTAAACTTAAAAAGGTTTTGGGAAAAAATGACTTTCTTGTTGGAGATAAGATTTATTGTACAAGATTTTAAGAATGTCAGTCATCATCAATCAAATTTATAGCACGGCCAGTGAAAGTCAAAATTTATAGCACACAAGGGAGGCCCATCGATTAGCTGATAACACAGGGAGACCAGTAATTACCAGACAAGTATAAGGACATAATAATCAAAATTCAGGTTTAACAGTCTTGCTTTCGGAAGGTACCATGTCCATGTGTATAATGGCAGCCTTCTGGGAACCAGTCGAAGCACTAAGATTAGGCTCTGTGCTCTTAAAACCTTTAGAGGAACTTGGAAAACGCTTTCGATACCGATTTCTCCATGTTCGTATGAAGTGCGGCCTTAAGCTCTGCAGTAACCAAAGATATAAAATGATAAGAGTATGCCAAACTGCACATCAAATTCCATGGGTCCCTCCAAAAAATACCCTAGGGAAGTTTCAATTGGTAACTATTTCAGGCTAATTGGTTTTGAAAATGGCATAAGATCAATAAATTTGAATTTCTAGAAAATCAATGCAATGAGCATGCCAACAAGTGATGGAGTATGCCAACAAGTACCAGCAGAAAAGTATTTACCCTTCTCAACAAAGACAACATAAGAAAAAACAAAAATGAGGAAAAGGCATACATAGCCTTTGAAAAACTAATCAAATAATTTTATTTTGAAGACAAATAGGAATTAAGACTCTTGATGGTACAAATCAAGATGAAAAAATGTGGCACTAGTGAGAGACGGTACATAAATACTTTCCAGTTCAGTACCTTAAAATAGTTTTCCACAAAATTGGGATCCTCAAGAGTTGAATGATTTTGATTAGACCCAACATTTGAAGAGCT
>JADOBS010300309.1:0-10588 GCA_015708375.1 Cydonia oblonga | reverse complement strand
TGCTTCCCTGTCTCTATCCATTTACATACTTACCTACACCAGTGACCGGAACAATCTAGTGAAGGTCACAAACTTGATACTTTCTGTTGTACCAAAGTCCTCGCTGATTTTGTGCATCAACACATTCTATATTGAGCTTCATCAGCTGCTCCACTTGCATCATCATTTCTCAACTTGTCACTGGGAACCAATGGAATACTCACAAACTTGCAGTCCTGCTGTCCAAGCTTTTTGAGCAAAAAAGTTGCATATTTTTTCTGGTTTAAGAAAATGTGATTCTCAGTTTGAATAACCCCTATGCCAAGAAAATGATGAAGCAAGCCCAAGTCTGTCATTTCATACTTGCTAATCATATCAGATTTGAATCCTGCAATCAACTCATGGTAGTTTCTTGTATAAACAATGTCATCCACATAAATGGATACAATGAGTATTCTTGCATAACCACTGGTTTTGGTATACAATATTGCTTCACTAGTGTTTATCTTGAACCAACATTGTGTAAAATGCGAGTCAATTTCCCCATACAATGCTTTGTGCAATGTTGAACCTACACTGGTTTTGGTATACAATGTTGCTTCACTAGTACTTATCTTAGAACCTGTTTTAGCCCATACAATGCTTATTGCAGCCTGTAAACTTTGTTAAGGAATGCATATTTCAGGTGATAAACATATACTACTCCCTCTAACACTTCATTAAGGAATGCATATTTCACATCAAGCTGAAACAACTTCCATTTCTCCTTAGTTGGTAGTGCAATGAGGGTCCTTATTGTATCTATTCTAGCCACTGGTACAAATATCTCATTATATCAACTCCTAGCTTTTGTGCATAACCTTTTGCCACAAGCCTTGCTTTGTTTTTCTACACAATTCCATACAAGTTCAACTTGGTTTTATACACCCATTTGACACCAATCACAGGCTTATCATATAATCTGTCAACCAATTCCCAAGTATTGTTTTTATTTATCATTGACATCTCATTACACCTTGATTTTCTCCAGGATTTATCTCCTATAGCATCACTATAGTTCTCTGGTTCAATTATGCATTGCTTGGACTTCTCATAAATTTCACTAAGGCTTCTCCATTTTAATGGTGTTGAATCAATGTTCTTTGGATTTATGGAACCACCAGAGCTTGAAACTTCTCCAATCTTTTGTGGAGATGTCATGTTCAATGATCTCCCCTTGAAAATCATCTTCCACGGGTACTAAGTGAAACACATAACTCCTTTACTTTGCCTTTCTCCCAGTCCCATTTGCCATTCTCATAAAAAACCACATCTTTGGACACACTTACTTTTTGTGTTTCAGGATTGAGGATTCTATAACCCTTTTAACATGTGCCATATCCAATAAAGATCCCCTTTGCACTTGTTTCTTCAAGTTTATGTCTTAGATTGCTTGGAATAAGAGAGTACCAAAAAGATCCAAACACTCCAAGATGCTTTATACCTGGTTTTCTTCCACTGAGCATTTCAAAATGAGTAACTTTCCTAGTACCTTTGTCAGGGTTAAACAGCAAAGGAATAAATGCTTCCCTTTAATGTTCAATTTGGAAATCTCCAAACTAGCAAATGCCTTCTCAGCATTGCCTTCATCGTGTCTATTAAATCTTTGTTGATTGAAACTACATCATGTGCATCAATAGTCTCCAAATCTTTTGTGTTCTCAATAACATAAGCAATACTATCATATGTTTTGGGAAACTAATTAATAGCTTCTTTACAGTTCGTTGGTTACTTTAATCCTTACCATAGCTTCTCATTTTGATTAATCAGGTCAAATAGCTTAACCAAATATGCAAATAATGAATCAGACCCGCTCATTCCAGTGTATTCAACATCTCACCTAAACCATTGAAGTTTAACAGATCTTACTTACTTGCCACCAACAAATTCTTGCTTCAAGATGTCCCAAGCTGCCTTTGCAGTCTCCTACGTAGCAATTCTCGAGAAAATTTGGTCTAAAAGTGCACCTTGGATGATAACAATTGCTCTAGCACCCTTCATCAGGTTTTCTCGTACTTGCTTACTCTCAGCTTCAGTAAATTCTTCCACCTTCCCCGGAGAAGCAAGACCACTTTCAACCAGATTTCATAGCTCTTGAGATCAAAAGATGGTCTTCATCCTGATTTGCTAGAAATCGAAGTTTTCACTATTGAAAATAGGAGCTCGTAGCTCCCCTCCATCGGACCCAGTCATGTTAGACTATAATCGTGAGAGATCGAACTTATTTGGAACACAGACTAGCTCCGATTCAGCTCCCGGAGTTCCACAAAATAAAATGCCCAATATTTAAACCGAACCTGGCTAGTATAAGAAATTTTACAGAGGTAAATGCTAGACTTCTAGTGATGAAATCAATGATGCAGAAGAAAGAATGTAAAGAAGAATGAAGAACAATTTCACAGAGAATTGCAGAGGCTATGACCTCATAGCACTACTAATCTGGCATATGAGCTATAGACAAGTGACAATTCTTTATAATAAACTGAAAATACATTCTTTTGTTTTAATACCTTGCATATAAGCTATGAGAATTCAAAATATAAATCACATTTACCATTTATACTTCAACACTCCCTTTTAAATGGTGAATTGATTTCACTCCAAATATCTCACTAAGTTTGCAAAATTGATCATTTACAAGTGCCCTTGATCATATGGTGACTCCTTTCTTGTTTTAGGTGGAATTCGATTCAAAATTTTATTTGCAGTAAGTAATGCTTCACCCCACAAATTGTGTGGAAGCCTTGAGCTATTGAATGTCATAGATGATTTTCTCAGATTTTCAATTTGGGAGACAACGAACTTGGAATCAACCATTTTGTAGTCCAAAAATTTGGCCACGACAAATTTCTTTGAACAAACATCCTTGGTTTTACACTTTTTCTCAAATGATTCCCAAAGTTCCTTGGCCGTTTTGAATACCATATAGACATCATACGGTGAATCATCCAAGGCATTGAGAATATAGTTTCTGCAGAGGAAATTATTATGATTCTAGATATCTATAGCCTTGAAAATGTCTGCAAAAATATTGTCTCCTTCTGCACTAGGCACAGTCTCACGCATGACGTTAGCCAAATTTAGAATTGTCAAATAAAACATCATTTTTTGCTGCCATCTTTTGAAGTTTCCACCATTAAATTTCTCAAGCCTTTTAGAATGAAGTTTATTTCCTGATTGTTCCCCTGTTCGAAGATTGTTGGAGAACAATTCAGAAATTAAAACAATAACAGAATTGAAATATTGCTTCTTTATTAATGAAATATACATGCAACACATAATGAAACAAAAATAAAAATGATACTAACTTGATTGATAGAGAAAGGCTAGTGCAAAACTATGTCATTCGAATAGACCAGATTATAGAATTTTGGTGAATTTCTTTTGTCTGTTTATTTTCTAAAAGGTTTTGTATGGGACAGAAAGAAAGGAAAAAGATAAATTCTACGTTGGAATGAAACCCGTGTTATATAGGCTATATCATATACCCTTCCAAATACCCTTTGGATGTCTTCGAACGTACACAACTATTTCAGAATGTTGTGACACTTCATTCAAATGTTTTCCAGATATTATTCAAAAACTAATTCCGAAAATTAAAATTAATACATTGATTAATTTTAACTTACAAGGCCCTAGTCTTTGATTAATTAATATTACTATTTATAATAAGGTATAATTAACACAAGCCTAATAACACAACCGGAGGCTCAAGCCCTAATTCTCATTCCAAATGCCCAAGTCCTAATTACTAATTGAAGGAACAAAACAGGACTGCAACAGGACCTCCTTCAACAATCAAAATGGACTAAGTTGACCTTATTTTTTGTTCTCTACCAGTGAAAGATTAAAGTTAACTCAAGCGCAATTAACAAAAGTACAAGAAAAAGACATGCCTATGATTAAACTCTGCTATTCCAGATCTAAACAAATCACTGGAAACAAAAGCATATGTTCAAAGTTCAATTTATTGTGAAGTATGATTCTTTTTATTTTTTATTTTTTATTACAAGTGATTTTATTTACCTAAGCTACACAAAAGAAAGGGGGGAGGGTTTGACTCAGGACACAATGGATTAAAGTGTGATTTTTGTTAATAAGAAAACTCATCTTTTACGCAATATATGAAAATTATGGCTCACAGTCTTGTATCAAATATTAATAGAATGCTAGGACATCGAGATATTGACACCCTACTTCGAAAGATTTGCAAACTTCCTTCTCGGCGCTTATATTTTTGGCTAATGGTATTCCTCGCTTATGGACGAGAGCAGAACATTCTTTTTCAAAAGGCTTTTTAGCCAAAATAGTCATTGAGATTTACATAACTCCTCACTTTGGTTCCTGAGATTTAAAATCAATATAATTGGTCCTTGAGTTTGTCCACCATCACTCATTTTGGTGTTTCCTTGAAAAATCTCCATTAAATAAGAATAGAATGACCAAAATACCCTTAATTTTTGTCACATCATTTTGGCTTATTGTTTATTAAATTGAGGGCATATCTGTCATTTTGATATTTATTTAACATAATTTTGCACGGAATGACCAAAATGATTGATGATGGACAATCTCAGAGACTACTTCTATTTCAAATCTCAAGGACCAAAGTAAGAAGTTATGCAAATCTCAATGACCATTTTGGCTAAAAAACCTTTTGAAAAAGAATGTTCTGCTCTTGTCCATAAGCGAGGAATACCATTAGCCATAAAAAAATAAGCGCCTAGAAAGAAGTTTGCAAATCTTTCGGAGTCGGGTGTCAATATCTCGATGTCCTAGCATTCCAGTAATATTTGATACAAGACTGTGAGCCATAGAAATTCACTAACCCAAAACTCTCTTCCTTCTGTCTCTATACGTATATCACATGCATTGCTCCTTAAGCCAACTGATAAAGATTTTACCACCTATAAAACAAGGGTTAAATCATAGAAAATTCTTGCAAGAAAATAAGTTTTTTGTAGTATAGAATGGCTCAAGCAAGGTTGATCTCTTCAGGGATTGGTATAAACAATTTACAAGTTTTGGAGAATTTAACTTAGTTAACTCTATGAACTATACTAATTTGACAAAACTAAATCACACTGTACGTGACTTAAACATATATCTAAAATGGGAATTGACTTATATAAATAATGATCCAACTAAACAAGATAGGTATATGTAGAAGCTCAAGATAATATAAATAATTGAAGAAAATTAGATTGACAGGGCACTAGAGTTCAACATTTATCAACAACACTCCTACGTAACTCTTTCAATTGCTTAAGTAATCGAAAACACATATGTTTTGAAGGTTGGGTTTTTCCTTGTGTAGTTTTACTTGTGACATTCAAGCTAAAATGCATACCACAACATGCAATTTATCCATGACATTTGGATTAATTATAAACATGAGTGATTCATTAATCTTGGTGAAAATCCTTTCGGTAAACTATGTAACTAAAAGTAAGATGTTTACCTTAGGAGAAATTACAATCCTCAATCACTACAAGCATAACCAATTTTAACGTGATATTCGTTCAAAATTACATCCGATGACTTTTCTAAGCATCCTAATGGTGATCAAACATCAAGGCACATAGATAGTTTAATTCAGTGATTGAAAATATCAAAGCAAGCATGTAACAACACTTAAGCAATTAAAAGAGAAATCTATGTAATTAAGCAATTACAAGAATTCTTCCTGAGCTCCTTGATCTCCTCCTCTGGAAAAAAGCCTCATATGTTGTATTATTATCGCCCTCCTATTTAAATCCCCCTAATGCATACTTAAAAGAGACTCCAATCATCGACACTCTAGATCAGATTAGGCGACACAAAATAAATGTCAATTAAAATTGACTTCCTAATTTAAATGGGCAAACAGAACGCGCCCTGCGTCCATATGTTTAGTAGACCAAAAGTCTATAGATTTCAATGAACGAGATGTGAGATGTCCTTAGAAAGCTTGAAACGTCTGCTTCAAAAGCTAAATGGGAAGGTTCCTCAATTTAGGCTTTAATTATGTACTTATCTCTCATGCAACCTTCAGAGATCGAAACTGCCCTGTCAGCACACTGACCTGTCTTCGTTCTTAAATTGGGAACGATTGGTTGGGAATTTTGTGTTGAAAACTTGATACGATCATCTTCAATCTCTTGTGAACCGACTTCAAATAGATTCACTCAAAAACTCCACCGTTTGCCTAGTTTTCCACCAAACTATGGCAAAAGTCACAAGAAAAGAAATATAAAAGGGCGAAATATATAGTATAAATATTGGTTCATCACCAACCTACATTTTCTAGTATGAGACAAATAGATAAATGCAAGCCTTACTTATAGTAGAATGGGGCAGTTAAAAGATAATGGGACCCTAGTTTTCAGATCATTGAACCAAAACAGATGAAGTACTAAAGATCGGATATCCGATCAGGGAATAGTTGATTCAAGAAAGCGGATAGAATCAAATCAAGCCGCATACCTCAAGTCTAAATGATCTAATCAACGCAATGAGAATGACTAAAAAATGGAGATTGGATCATCCTTGGTGCTATTAGAACAAGTCAATCTAATAAGCACCAGAACGGTAGACAAGCCAACCTGGTCAAGAATGACCTGCTTAGTCCTCAAGGACGTCATAATCCCATCATGATTAGGAGAGAATCTTGGAAATTCCTATTGTCATGAGAATTGATGTATACCCCAAGTAATCACTAACCTAATAGAAAGGGAATATCTTCCTAGATTCCTTTTAGTATTCTCTCGAATTTAATATGAATTTCTATCTTCATAAGGTAGCATTCTCTTGGATTTAGTACGGATTTCCATCCTCGTACGGACTCTCACCACACTATAAATACACCCCTTGGGGTTCAAGGTAAAGGTATTACATTCCACTCCCTAATCTGCTGCTTGAACCTTTAAACATCTTATTGGCTTGACCATCCAAAACTCCCTGGATGTACCTCACTTGTGCCTAGGTTCTTTACGGTCTTTTCTCTTTGTCCTGTAAGTGTACGTTCGGTTGTTCACATACTAACGGTTCTACGAAAACTTGGTTCCAATGGTTGTCCTGCGGTTTTGTAAATAATCGTTGTGAGAAAAGTGATCTTGTATTTCTCATTAATTGAAAGAATAATACAACTGTTGTTTATATACAGTTTCTCAAATAAAGATTAGTAACTAAGCCTAGCTAATTACACATAGGACAAGATTAGTTACACAACAGATAAGAGGATAAGATCAATGACTAAGATATGATAATGCTGAGCTGGACTGTAGAGTAGTATCTTTGTTGATACACCCCCTCAAGCTAATCGGTGGGTGGCCAAGAGATAGCTTGGACTGTAAGTACTTGAATATGTGTTTAGAAAGAGCCTTGGTGTGAATGTCAGCAAGCTAATATTGACTAGGAACATACTGAACATGCAATAGGTGAGCAACTACCAATTCACAAATGTAATGGTAGTCAATTTCCACATGCTTAGTACGTGCATGGAAGTCTGGATTTGATGGCAACGAAATAGCAAACACATTATCACACCACAAAGTAGGAACTTTATATAAATCAAATATCTCTGAAGATTTTGCAAATCTAGGTAATCTTAGTAGCATTATAAGCTAGAGATCGATATTCTGCCTCATTAGAAGATTGAGCTACGGTTGTTTGTTTCTTAGCACTCCAGCTAATGAGGTTGCTGCCCAAATAAACACAAAATCCACTAATATATCACTTATCAAAAACACAACCAACCCAGTCAGCATCAGAGAATGCAGTGAGGTGCAGAAGACTTTTCTTAAACCATAAACCTTGAGTAATGGATCCTTTCAAAAGTCTGAGATGCATTTAAACAGCTTGAAAATGAGAATCTTTGGGACAATGAAGAAATTAACACACTTGGTAAACTGCAAATGAGATATTAGGCCTTGTCCAAGTTAAATACTGAGAAGCCCTAACAATGGATCTGTAGCCATGCAGATTGGACGGTAGAGAACCAATGTGATCAAGTTTGTTACCACATAGAAGTGTAGGAGATGGTTTGCAGCCCTCCATCTTGGTCTTGATAAAAAGATACAAAGTATACTTTCCTTGTGAAAGAAATATGCCTCCTGAAGATAGATGCACCTCAAGTTCGAGGAAGTAGTGTAAGGGACCCACATCCTTAATGGGAAAACGAGATCCAAGCTTTGAAATAAAATTTTTGCAGATTGTTGGATTTGGTCAATGGACCAAAATATTGTCAACATACACCAAAACAATGACAAGTGAAGGTGCAAATGTCACAAAAAGAGAGCAATCAGACAAAGAATTAGAGAAACCAAGAGACACTAAAGCCTGGAAAAGCTTTTTATACCAAGCCCAAGGAGCTTGTTTCAGACCGCAGAGGGATTTATTAACTTTGCAGACAAAAGAAACTTAGGAAGAATCCACAAAGCCTGGAGGTTGTTGCATAAAGACTTATTCCTTTAAAGAGCCATGAAGAAATGCGTTACTAATGTCTAATTGGACAACAAGAGAGGATCCTGATTGTAACCGGTTTAGCAACAGGATTGAAGGTTTCTTTAAAGTTAACTCCCTTTTGCTGATGAAATCCTTTTGCGACAATCTGAGCTTTATATCGATCAACTGAACCATCAGGTTTCCTTTTGATGCGAAATACCCATTTACAAACAACAAGGTTTTGATGAGGTGTAGATGGAACCAAAGTCCAGGTACCAGTTGCTTGCAAAGCTTGAAATTCTTCGAGCATGCCTTGATTCCAATGAGCATGCTTGGATGCTTGCAAGTAAGTAGTTGGAACAAAATGAAGACTATCAACTGAACGTTTAGTTGTTGCTAAAGCTTTAGGCTTGTAAATTCTAGCCTTTGACCTTGTAAAATGGGATAATTATTAGTTGGAACAGAAGGTGGTGCTGAGCTTTGAACAAGAGCTGAAGTCTAAGAGGTAGAGCTATGATCAAGAGACATATGAATTGGAATAGAAGGTGATGCTGAGCTGTGATCAGTTGGCACTTGGGCTGCAATATAATGCTAAGTTGATACTAAATCTGGAACTCGAGCTGGCACGGATTTGACTGAGTAAGAGAATGGCATATCAAAAGATGAAGATGACTTATCTATTATCTTCAAGGTTGATCATAAGCTTGACTGAAATTGTGATTGATGAAAGGGGAATTGTTCTTCATTGAATTGAACATATCGAGAGATGTAAATTCTTGAAGTAATAACATCTAAACATCGATAACCTTTGTGTTGGAGGCTGTAGCCCATAAATACACAAAGTGTGCTCTTGCCATCTAATTTAGAAGATATATATGGTTTGAGCCAAGGATAACAACTATAGCCAAATACTTTTAACTTGGAATAATCTGGAGATTTATGAAACAATAACTCCCAAGGTAATTTATTAACACCAGAGATTGGAAGTTTGTTAATCAAATACAAAGTTGTATAGAAAGCTTTTACCCAAAACTAATAAGGAACCTTAGAAGCAGCCAATAAATTTCTTGCAGTTTTTGTCAAGTTGCCTATGTTTCCTCTCCACACATCCATTTTGTTCTGGAGTGTGAGGACAACTGAATTGATGCAAGATGACATGTTGCAGCAGAAAAAAATTTAAAGACAACTTGTAAATTCACCCCCTGAGTCTGATCTCAAAGTCTTTATTTTATTACCAGCGATATTTTCTACTTAACTTTTGAAAGCAACAAAAGTTGAGTACACATCAGACTTGAGTTTTAAGGGAAATAAGCAACTATACTTGGTAAACTCATCCACAAAAAGAACATAGAATATATAGCCAGTTACAGAAGAAATTGGAGCAAGCCCTCAAACATCACAGTGTACAAGTTTAAAACATTTGGACACAATAGTAGTACTTGGTGAAAGGCAGCTTATGGTTCTTACCAATAGCACAATCATGACAAAAGAAGTTTACAGATTGCTTTCTAGTGTAAGCAAGTTTATTACTATGTAAAACTTTACGAAAATGGCAGAAGAAGGATAACCGAGCCTCTTGTGCCAAAGCTATAGAAAAGCTTTATTATTGACATAGACAGAAGGAGATGAAAATGTAGAGGGGATGCCTTGAAATGGATAGAATCTATAGCTAACTGGCACCCGGAAAAGCTTATTTCCTGTAAAACGATCCTTGATTTCAAATCCATAAGAATCCATGGTCAATTTGCAGTAATTATCCTTTAAGAATTGGCATGTAGACAACAGATTGAATTTCATCCTAGGCACATGAAGAACATTATTTAATCTAAATATAGCCTTAGGAGTAAAAGGAGTAGATATGTTAGTATGACGAATTTGCATACCTTAACCATCACCGATGTAGACCTTATCTTCACCCGAATAAGGCACAAGAGAACGAAGAGCAGAGATGTCATTTGTTATATGAAAGGTAGCACTAGAATCAATAAGCCAGGATGAAGGAGAAGACTTAGGAGCAGCATGTGCAGTGGCGGATCCAGGATTTTAAATCCGAGGGGTCCCATTAATAAAAGTAAAAAAAATTATAGACAAAATTAACATTGAAAAGTTAAATATAATACATTTCATTCAAAAATCATATGCAAAA
>JADOBS010300308.1:0-10588 GCA_015708375.1 Cydonia oblonga | reverse complement strand
GATTTTCACAAAAAAAAAAAATAAGGGTTAGGTATTTATAAATAAAAAAAATCTCTGTATTTAAAAAAAAAAAAAAAGGGATATAATCGTCTTTTGATCATCAAAAGAACAAGTCATGACCCATGAGAAGAGAAGAATTTTTTTTTGTATTTTTAATTATTTTTAAAATATTTTTAATTAATTTTAATGTTATTAATAAATATGGACCGTTGGATTTGAAAAATATTCAAATCCAACAACCCATAATCTCCCACGTGGCCAATGGTTTGCCCAATAATGCTTTGCCTGGTCCTTGGGTCTGTCAAAATTAGACTGGGCTCTTGCCTGGCTTGGGCTGGGTGCCAGGCAAGTGGACGGGCTGGAGTGTAAAAACTGGGTCCTAGGCTGGTATTTGGACTGGGTGCCAGGCAAAACTTGCTCCGGTGGAAGTGCTCTTAGGGTCTCTGATTCAGTGTTTTGAGTGGGAGAGGATTGGGGAGGACATAGTGGACATGACTGAAGGGCCTGGACTCACCATGCCTAGAGCTCTCCCTTTAATTGCAAAGTGTAGGCCACGCCGAAAAATGCCATGCCTAAAGCTCTCCCTTTAATTGCGAAGTGTAGGCCACGCCGAAAAATGCTTGCCCTGCTTTCTCAACTCTAAGAATACACAGTGGGCCTTTTTTGTGGTTGTTTCATATCTGTCTTCTCCATAAGTATTTGGATGGTATAGTAGATAAGGTTTTTACCGCAAATGATTCTTGCGTGGATGGTGAAATACAGGACTTTGGTATCGTGCTTTACAATTCACACAACATGTCAATATCTTCACGACTACTAAATTTTGTTAAAGCTAGGCGTGATATTCATACACCTCTATTTATTTCTGACACATCCTTTTAGTTTTCGGCCGTTGGATTGGATGAATTGAAAAATATCGAATGACAGAAATTAACAAAAAGTGTGTGAGAAGTAAAAAGAGATATGTGGATAGTACACCCCTTTTGTTAAAAGGGATGTGTGAATAGCACACCCCTTTTGTGTGATGATATCGCACACATTTGGAGCCACCAGATGTTAGTTGTGCCTAGCTTCTACTAATCTGATGCATGCATTCAAATCAACGAATAAAACAGTAAGATACAATCGCACACAAATAATATGACTGCTTACAGAGTTTATAATATCCCATTACAATTGTCATTGTCGCGTGATGGGTTAGTTACATGAGATAATTTCACCATGAAGTGGCAACCACTTGTTTGACAGCCAAGACGGGATGGCCTCCGCTTTGATTTTTCCCATCAGGCATTTATAAATTTTTCAAGTGGGGTTGCTTGTTCGATGCCATCACTAGATTTCAACATCTCTCTTCCATCTTATTTTTCAACAACTAATAAGAATTTTGACTAATTTGATATTTTAATCAATCAATATATTATAGAAATTGTTATTAGCACTTCAAAAATCTAATTCTACATTTCAAACTTTCTATATTAAGCACTATTCTAAAAATGCCTAGGTCGCCTAGACCTGCTGAGACGCCCGTCTAGACCTTCTAGGCCCCCCGCCTAGCCCACCCAAACCCGTCTAGGCACCGACTAGGTTGTGACTCACTTAAGACAAAAAATATATAGCTTTCATTTTGCATTTTAATTTTTTTTCAATAAATTGTAAAGACTTGTTGAATACTTAAATGAACACACATTATATGCTTGATGCCTATGTTTTCAATATGTCTAATATTTCATAATATATATGTCATTCTAGTTTATAATTTATGATAAAATTATATATATTTTAAGTATAAACATGTACTTATTTACATGAAATATAATAGGTTTATTTAAATCCGCCTAGTCCGCCTAGGCTTCTGCCTAAGCCCTGCCTAGCTGCCTAGGCTCCAGCCTGCCGCCCGACTAACGCTTAAGGCATTTTAGAACCTTGATATTAAGAAAGAAAAATACATTTATAAAAAATATAAAATAAAATTTTTGAAATACTAATTACACTTCCTAGAAAAAAGAAACTTCCAACATAAGTGCGTGGGTGGGCACACTATCCAGGTCAGTTGACCTAACCCGTGCACGCGATTAACTGTTTTATATTAAAAAGTACGTACAGCTTGCAGACATCAGCATAACAATGGAAACTTCATTCTTCTTCATCTACCTTTTGCTTTTCATTTTCTTTCTTCTTCTCAAAAACTATTTGCAGAAAATTAACAAAAAACTCCCACCAAGCCCCTCTCTTTGTTTCCCAGTCATAGGCCATCTCTACCTCTTCAAAAAACCCCTCCACAGAACACTTGCCAAACTCTCCAACAAACATGGACCAATAACATATCTCCGATTCGGCTCCCGCCCGGTCCTCCTGGTATCTTCACCGTCCGCGGCTGAGGAATGCTTCACCAAAAACGACATCACTTTTGCCAACCGCCCTAAGTTCCTCGCAGGAAAACACCTCGGATACAACTACACCTCCCTCACCTGGGCCTCCTACGGCTCCCACTGGCGCAACTTGCGACGCATAACCTCCCTCGAGTTATTGTCGTCCAACCGCCTTCAGATGTTTCACGGCATCCGTACAGATGAAGTTAGGTCGTTGATTTGCCTGCTTTTCCGAGGTTCTAACGGCCGTGAATTTCAGAGTTTCGAGATGAAATCAACGTTTTTTGAGCTGACACTTAATGTTGTGATGAGGATGATTGCCGGAAAGCGGTACTATGGCGAGCATATGGCGGATTTGGAGCAAGCAAAGCGGTTTAAACAGATCGTGACGGAAAGCTTTGAGCTTAGCGGGGTTACGAATATCGGAGATTTTGTGCCGGTTTTGAAGTATTTGGGAGTAACGGGGCTTGAGAAGAAGTTGGTGATACTGCAGAAGAAAAGGGATGGATTCATGCAAGATTTGATAGAAGAACATAGAAAATTGCAGAGGGGATCTGTTTCTGAGCAGAGGAGGAAGACAATGGTGGAAGTTTTGCTTTCCCTGCAAGAAACTGAACCTGAATATTATACAGATGAGATCATAAGAGGCATCATGCAAGTAAGTTCTCTTGTCCAAAATTTTTGAACTGCAGAATCAAATGCATTAAGTTTGTGCTTGAAGATAATGTTTTTTTTAGTTTGTTTGGGAGAATCCGTGAATACAATGTTCAACTAGATCTAAGAAATATAATAATAGAAATTTAGTTTTGGTCAATAAATACTGAGTAGTGCTATCCACATATATGTTTAGTTCTTACACTCCTCTTAATTTTCGATCATCGAATCAAATAAATTTAAAAAAAAAATTAATGACAAAAAATTACAAGAGTGTGTGGTTGCATAATTTAAAGTTTAGTTAGAGTATATTTTATTGTTTAACATCTGGATATCTTAAATTTAACTAAGGTCAATCCCCCACTTTTTATGTAGTTAAAACTTATTTTTCAAATTAAAAAAAATGAGAATTTCATTGTAACAGTATTTTAAATAAATTACACAATATCGTATGTTTTAATTTTTTTATGTAACATTTCGTGATCATCTTGTTATAAAACAACAATGATATTGACATTCTTGTTACATAGAAGTCCTTCTCGCGTTAACACTTCGTGATCATCTTGTTATAAACAACAATGATATTGACATTCTTGTTACGTAGAAGTCATTCTCGCGTATTAGAATTAGACCGCTCAACCAAACTAGTGCAAGTTCACACTTTATAATCTGAAATAAACCTTATGGCTTAAGACTTTTTGCGCAATTCCAACCACAGGTCATGTTATCAGCAGGGACAGACACCTCATCAGGAACCATGGAATGGGCTCTATCGCTTTTGCTCAACAACCCAGAAGCCCTTGCAAAAGCCCAGACTGAAATTGACATCCACATTGGACAGAGCTGCAGGCTTCTTGAGGAATCAGACCTTCCCAAGTTACCCTATCTCCAAGGCATCATAAACGAAACCCTCCGAATGTACCCAGCAGGCCCACTGCTAGTCCCCCACGAGTCATCAGAGGAGTGCTCGGTGGGCGGCTTCCACATCCCTCGTGGAACCATGTTGTTGGTGAACATATGGGCCATACAACATAATCCAAAGTTGTGGGCACAACCTGACCAATTTAAGCCAGAGAGGTTCCAAAACCTGCAAGAGGAAAGAGATGGTTTTGTTTGGTTGCCGTTTGGGGCGGGGAGAAGGGGCTGCCCCGGGGAAGGATTAGCGACTCGGATAGTTGGGCTGGCTCTAGGATCGTTGATTCAATGTTTTGATTGGGAGAGAATTGGCGAGGAAATGGTGGACATGAGTGAAGGTACTGGTCTCAGCATGCCTAGAGCTCACCCATTACTCGCAAAGTGTAGGCCACGCCAAAAAATGCTTGCCCTGCTATCTCAACTCTAAATGGGCCAATGCATGTTTTCGTACCCCGTTCTCTAATAACAACCGATATTCCAAAATATCGAAGCCATGTCCATCATGTGAAAGCTTTCTTAACCTAAATCCCTTTCTCTTGGGATTTAGGTTTCGTTTTGAGTTGTGTCATCTTGTATTTACAATATCAGTCTTTTGTCTATACTAAAAAAAAGAGATGATATTCTAACAAAAGTCTTCGTTAACATAAAAAACAAAAGCAAAGACAATTCCATATAGAAATTAAACTTTTGTTATACATATAAGAAAAAACTAAAATCACCTCAAACTGTTTATAAATTCCTCCATTAGTTAGCTCATGGATTAAAATTTGAAACAATTCAGCAGAAGATGTGATCTCAGTGAACAATATCTGTAAAAAAATCTCGAATCTCACAATATTGTAAGTTATGAAACCTGCAGCCCAATATCTCATAATATTGTATTTTTTGAATTATGAAACCTGCAATCCAAACAGCTCTCTGTGTAGTTAGCTGTTGCATTATTGTCCTTGAGATTCGAACTTTGGACGAGGATGGTTGGGGACATGCAGAAGTGCGTCAAAAGTTCTATAAAAAAATTGCTGCTACGACACGTTGTATTTGCTAAGTGTTAGTGGCAGAAAAATAGATACGATGAGATGCTGCTAGAAGGAGGAAGAGGTCCGAAGGCTTTTTGATTAAAATGAGGCTCAAGCTATCCTGCGTATGGTGCTGAGTTTTTATGGGTGTCGAGATAAATTAATATGGCACTATATACTAAACATGGTCAATATTCAGTTAAGAGTGGATGTGAGTTAGCACAAAGTATGGAGAGGAATGGGGAATTAGGGAGACGGGGAGATGATATTGTTTAGATCAAAATTGTCCTCATACACTCGTTCTGATTCCTCGGGTGTCAAACCACGATAAAATGAATCCTGATTGACAAGGACGACGACATGATGATCGTGAACTGTTCAGCTGTTGGATGATCAAATCACGGACCATAGTCTCACTGGAAATCTGCCGAAATGCCAATGAGTAAGGGTTGGCGAGGTTGGAACGGTGGAACCGCGGAAGTAGAAGATCGGTAAGCGTGGTAGAAGACGAAAAGAAGGCGGAGAGGAGAGGAGGCTGCCAAGTCGGATCCCCGAAAGAAGTGATGCTAGTCTCTCCATCACGTAGACGTAGTCAATCGTAGTCGTCCTCAGGGTATGGTGGTTTTCCACACTCTCGCTCAGTCTCTCTCGTTTTCGCTCTTTATCTGGTTTTACGTTTTGGAATGGAAAGTCCCTGAAGATCAGGTTCCTTGTTCAAATTTCTTGCTCTAATTTATTTATTTATTTATTTCAACAAACCTTATATATATATTATCATTCTACAAACACATGTATTATCTAATTTTGGTTCATGTTGTAACTACTTACCTGAAGCCCAACCCCAAGTTCTGAGACTCGGGACAAGATGGTTGGAGACACCAACATGTGTAGGTGCCTCGTCGGAGTAAGGGCATAATCAATGGTTCTGTCCAAAAAATGTTGCTATGACACGTTGCATTTACTAAATGTTTAGTGGCAGAAAAATCTTCCTCGACATTTATGCGAAAACCCGCGCACCGTATGTTCTCTATGTGCTACATGGTAACATGTAAACATGAGATAAGATGATTAGATATTAGCTATTTGAGTCCAATAAGAATAAGAAAGTCTTATAGGAAGATGGATATCAGTTCTTGTCAATAAAGGTTTTTATTGCAGTTGTATACTGATATGAATTAGGAAAACATAATTTGTTTTCCATAAGGATTGTAATAGGGAATCCACATGCTAATATGAGAAGGATAAGTGTGTGTGTGTGTGTGTGTGTGTGTATATATATGCGGCATTCTCTTTTCTCACAGGTTGGTGCTCTTTTGGAACTAAGTCCTATTCTTGGTTTGAGCAATAAGTACCCTGACAGAGAGAAGAAGAACTGTTGTGCTTTCAGATTGGATAAGGTCGATCATGGCAGCATTCAACGGGAATTCTGCAGGTTAGTATATTATCGTCTTATATGGATTGATGTATTGTGTCTTGTTTGATTTGTAGTTTGAGTAACTGAATCTTTCATACAAAGTTAACATGTGGTATTAGAGCCTCTGGTTCATGTTCTTAAATTCAATCAACAAAATCAATAGAATCCAAGAGAGAAAGAAAAAATAAAAAAAAACTGTATTCTGCAGGTTTCGAAATTGGTTTCAGACCTAAAACTGAGAATAGAGAAAACGGTGCGTTTTAAATAAAATATGATTGTTTTCAGTTAGAATTCGAAACCTATCTGGTTTGGGGTTTTATGAATCGGAATTACGACTCTTCGTTCTTCCTCTTCCTTTATGGTTTCAATTTTAATAATCTGGGTGTTTTATGATGGTTTAAACTTGATCTCGAGTTCTATAATATCTGTGATAAATGTTTCCGCTGCTGGATATTGATGCTTGTTCTTCAGGATAAGTTTTTCGAAACTAAAAATTAAAATTGAAAGTCAAGTTCAGTTGTTTTTCCGATTCTACTGGTATTACATGATTTGAACAACGTAGGTTGATATTTTTCTTGTTATTTGAAATTGTTGATTATATGATCATATGTGGAAGAAAGCCGTTTAGGGCTTCGGTCTTCTTCAGATTCTTCAGATTTTTCTGCAGAACAAAATCAATGCACTGAGTTGTGTATATGACAAATTCCCTATTAATGGAATGATTGTCCAAGGCTACACAATTTCAGTCCTGAGCATTCAAAAGGGAATCTTTTATTCTATATATACTTATCAGCTTTTGTTGTTATGGTTATGTATATGGATAATTGATTTTGATAACATGATGTGCAATAGACTGAGAATAGAAGTCAGTAACCTAAAAGTTCGTATTGTGATTTCGTTTGATTCTGCAGTGTTTGCAATATCTATGAAGACCCTCAATTTAGCCAACATCCTAATCCTCATTGGTGGGGGTAATTACAAGAAGTGGAGAAGGGATATCAGTTTGCTGTTGACTCTAAACGAGTTTGATATAGCAATTGGCAACCCTAAACCTATCATCAATGATCAGAGCACTAGAGCTAAAAAGGCAGATTATGAAAGATGGACAAGAGCCAATAAGGTGGCACTATCCATTCTAGAGAGTGGCATGACTGAAACAATTTGAGGAGGAATTAAGAAACATGATTTGGCTGCTAACTATCTAAATGCCATAGAAAAGAAATTTCAAGAATCTGAAAAAGCCTAAGTGAGTCAGTATATGTCTCTGTTGACTACTTACAAGATGGAGGATACCGGCTCTATAAGGGAACATATAATGAAGATGACCGATGTTGCAGAAAGACTCAATGTAATTGATATAAATATTGGTGAAAAGCAGCTGGTATTCATGATTCTTCAAGCACTTCCCAACAGATATAGCCAGTTGAAGATCTCTTACAACACTTAAGACAAAAACTGGGATGTTGACCAGTTAATAGCACAATGTGTGCAGGAAGAAACTCGTCAAAAACAAGAAAGAGGCAAAGAGATTAAGGAAATCAACTTTATGCAGACTGCAAATGAGAAAAAGCTTTTCAACAACAGAGGCGATTCTGGTTCCGGTAAGAATTCTAAACCATTTAAGAATTCTAATAAGTTTAGCAATTCTACCAAAGTATTTGACTCCTCTAGAAAATCTATCAAGTTTAAGGCTAAACCTAAAGATGTGTCTAAGCTTAAATATTTTTGGTGCAAAACTAAGGGCCATTTAAAAGTCAACTGTGAAATTTTCAAAGATTATGTGAAGAGTAAAGAAAAGGAACAAGTACTTGTCTGTGTTGAGTCAAATCTTTGTGAAGTACCTGTTGATTCTTCGTGGTTTGATACCGGATGCTCAGTACATATAACTAACTCTTTAAGTGGTTTTCAAAAACAAAAGAAAATTGGTAATACTTTATATAATGATTATGTAGGGGAAGGGACCAGAGTCGCAGTTCATTCAATAGGGATTGTAAATTTAAAATTAACTTCTGGTTTTGTTTTAAAATTAAAAGATGTGCTCTATGTGCCAAAGATGAGAAGAAACTTAATTTCTGCCTCCAAAGTTGTTAAAGATGGTTTTGCTTTCCTTGGTGATGATGAGTGTTTGAAAATCTTCAAAAAGAACTGTCTAGATTATGTTTTAGGTACTGCCCTTCTATTAGACAATCTGTGGAGTTTAAAATGTTCATTAGAGTCAAACGATCACTCAATTTTGAATGTTGGTTTCAAAAGGATGCTAGGAGCTGATACCTCTTATATTCTCTGGCACAAGAGGCTAGGGCACATCTTTAAAGAAAGAATAATGAAACTTCAAAAGCTGAAATTATTCCAAAACTAGATTTTACTTCTACAAATGAGTGTGTTGACTATTTAAAGGGCAAAATGACTAATTTTAGAAAAATGGATGCTAAGAGAAGTCAAGGGTTGTTAGAACTCATACACACTGACATTTGTGGTCCTTTCGCAGTCAAAACAATTTGTGGCAATAGGTACTTTGTCAACTTCATTGATGACTTTTTTAGGCTCGGTTATACTTTTCTTATTACAGAAAAATCAGAAGCACTTAATTGTTTTGTCAATTATAAAACAGAAGTTGAAAAACAATTAAGGAAGGTCATAAAAGTTGTTAGATCGGATAGGGGAGGTGAATATTTTGATAGGTACACTAAATCCGGGCAGCAAAAGGGTTCATTTGCTCTCTATCTCGAGAAGAATGGTATTGTGGCGCAGTACACCATACTTGGAACACCTTAACAGAATGATGTTTCTGAAAGAAGAAACATGACTCTCATCGGCATGGTTAGAAACATGATGTCTAGATCAAAATTGCCAGGATTCTTGTGGGGAGAAGCCTTGAAAACAGCTAATCATATACTGAACCGAGTTCCAAGCAAGGCAGTGTCTACCACACCTTATGAGTTATGGCATGGAAGAGTTCCTAATTTTACTTATTTCCATGTTTGGGGGTGTAAAGCAGAAGCTAGGTTCTATAATCCTAATGAAAGAAAGCTGGATTCAAGGACTCAGTCATGTTACTTCATTGGTTATCCTGAGAAATCAAAAGGATACAGGTTCTATATCCTTCAAGGTCACACTCGGATCCATGAAACACATAATGCAGTCTTTTTGGAAGATCAAGATGTCTCACATTTGTCAAGGGAAACTTTTATATTTGAAGAGATACAACAAGATGGTGATGACCATGTTGCAATGGACTACACTCAAGTTCCATTGTTTTCTCATCCATTGTCATCTGCTACAGTGGATATAAGTGAAGGATTAGAGGTTCAGATTGACAACACTGCGGAGGCTGATCAATTATCACAGCCTGCAACATTGACTTCTTTTGGAGAATCACAAGCATCAATTCCACCTCAAGCTGAAATCAGAAAATCTACAAGAACTCGAAAATCTACTGCAATCAGTGACTATGTGTATCTGCAAGAAAGTGAATTCGATATAGGTGACATTGATGACCCTCTCACGTACACTCAAGCAATTGAAAGTCCACAATCAGTTTTGTGGAACAATGCTATGAAGGATGAGTTAGATTCAATGTTCAAGAATCAAGTTTGGACATTGGTGAAACCAAACTCTGAAATTAGGCCTATAGGTTGCAAATGGGTATACAAAACTAAAAGGGATGCTAATGGTAGAATTGAGAGATATAAAGCACGGTTGGTTGCTAAGGGGTTTACTTAGAGAGAGGGAATCGACTACAATGATACTTTATCTCCAGTTTCCTCTAAAGATTTCATGCGAGTTATAATGTCTTTAGCTGCCTATTTTGATCTTGAGTTACATCAAATGGATGTAAAAACAGCTTTTCTTAATGGAGAATTGCAAGAAAATATCTATAAGCAGCAATCAGTTGGATTTGTTGAAAGGGGAAAGGAAAATATGGTATGCAAGCTCAATAAGTCAAAATACAGCTTAAAACAAACATCAAGGCAATGGTACTTAAAATTTGATGAAATTGTCTCTGCACAAGGTTTTATAGAAAATAAGTTGGATGATTGCATATATATTAAGTTCTCAGGGTCCAATTTCATTTTCTTGGTACTCAATGTTGATGACATCTGTTGATGCACAAAATCAGCGAGGACTTTGGTACAACAGAAAGTATCAAGTTTGTGACCTTCACTAGATTGTTCCGGTCACTGGTGTAGGTAAGTATGTAAATGGACAGAGACAGGGAA
>JADOBS010300307.1:0-10588 GCA_015708375.1 Cydonia oblonga | reverse complement strand
GAAAAATGGAAATCCCTCTCCTTAAGCAATCTCTCTCTCTCTCTCTCTCTCTCTCTATATATATATATATATATATGACACTATTTTTATACACAACTTTGGACACAGGTTTTTATAGGGTACTTTGTATAATTAATGTATTGACGATCGAACTGTCTATCCTTTAGGTTTTTCCTTAAAGACCATATTTATAAAATAAATAAAAAATCATCCAAATCTGAAACCATATGACCACTGAATTAATAATTTGGGGTTTCTTTATAGAACTGTGTTCGGCAGATTTCTCACTAAAAATAAATGGCTTAATAGTTTCAAATTTGTCTGAAGTGTTGCCCACTTTGCTAGGTATAGAGGTTAAGACCCTACGATTTTTATTTAACTTCCCCTTATTTTTACTTTGGTACTGATATGTAGACAAAGTTTACTTTCATGGTTAACAAAAAGACATGTTCAAAACTAAGATGTTACAAACCTTATAATAAAGGATAATGCTAGAGAGATTAAATTTTTTAAACCAAATTATATGTCACCAATAAAAAACATGCATATTAATTGCCATTTAATTAATAATCCAATCATCTACAACCATATTATTTGGTTTGTAAATTTGGTTTAAGAAATTTGGTCTCCCTAGCATTATTCTGTAACAAACCTTACTTAGAAAAAACCAAATTTGAAATTAAAGAGTGCGTAGAAACAAGGGATCACACATGCCAAAAGAAACATCACAACTCTTCAATTACAAACTCATCATAAATACAAATATAACTATTCAGCAATGGAACTCATATCCATCCATCATATATAAGATATATAACACTCATGAAGGCTAAACCTTGCAAACCGAAAAACTACCGCAAAGACACTACAAGAAAAATATCACACAAGAGAAAGAAAGGATGTGTTTTGGTCATTCACCGTAATTACTAATTAATTTTATGATAAAACCTTAACTTCCTTCAACACTAATGTATAGAAATCTCCCCCAATTTCAGCGACCCTTGTTCATTCATTCTCATAATTTAAATTGTTTCCATACATGTCTTTCCTCTTTTTTTCCCCTTCTTTTGATGCTGCTCTCTCTTATCAAGTACCCTAACATAATTTATTTTTCTTTATGTCTAACATATTCAAGTTTTCTGATTAGGTAGACACTGATCATTTCAACCTTAACCTCAGGAGTGGGCATTGTCATATAAGTTTATATAACCTCTAAATAGCTACTTTCGTTCCTATATAATATAAAAAAATAGTGAACGTAAGAAACTCATGTCCTTCAAGTCGCACTTTGCTTTCTGCCACATTGGCTCAAATTGTCACACCTTTTGTGTGGGTCGGAACTTATCGGATAAGAAAGTTCGCTATCTTAGGATCATTATAGTTACGGCAGTCGTTTACCGGAATTTCGTTCGCCGGCTCCACTGTCACAAAGTTGCCATCTTTCTTGACCTTCCAGCACTAGGCATGCGTCAGCCCCTACGACACCTCTCTGCGGGTGCTGCTCCCTCTCCACAAGAAGAACAAATTCACGTAGGAGAAAATGAGAGATCTTTTAGTCTCCGTACACCATACAAATAGTTAGATACTTAAAAAAAAAAAACCATGACACAGCGTGTATTGTAATTATTTTTTTTTTTTGGACAAAGACACACTGTGTATTGTAATTGAGCCTTCTTTCCGACATACAGAAAATTATCTCGGAGAAAATGATTTTTATGGGCTCAATTGCATTTTATTGGCCTTGCGTACACGCATTTCGAAGCATATTTCCAATCTATCCTTATCCTAATTCTTATATATATAATGGTTTTTGTTTTATATATTTGTAGATCAATCAATCATATTCCTAAGTGTTCACCACTACAAAAACACTAAATTTGCCACTAAATTTGCAAAAAAATGTATGCCTCACAGTTACAAAAACACCAAAAACATTCTTCACTTCTTTTTTTGGTAGAGACACCAAAAGTATTCTGCAGTAGCATAAAGCACTACTGATGCAACTTTAATATATAGTAGCTAAAATGTATTATTTAAGTGACAAATTTTCCAACAAACAAAGAAGTAAAGTAGCAAATTAATTCATGTAAAATATTAGAAAGGAATAATCTTGGAAGACAAGCAAAAGACCATATCTCAGTAGACATAAACAAATCCTTCAATCATTCTCAGTTAGGAAATAAAAAATCAAATTCCCACTTAAACAAAGCATAATACTGATCCCAATAATCTTCATAAGCTTTGTTTAATTTAATATCATATAAAATAATTTGTCTTCTTATATATCTAAATATTGAATTATTCCTGCTTTCCAGTTTTTTGCCCCACTTCTGCTTTTATATAATAATTTGTATCTGTACACAATTTATCAATTATTTTGAATCTAATTATTTCAAGGCTTGCTTTTGATTTTTTCCTTGCAGGTGTCAAAACTAATGCGCTTAAAGAGATGAAAAGTCGCATGAAAGCGAAATTAAAATGTTTTAAGTTACCATAATCCTAAGTTAAGCAATGAGATCCAACATAATTTTAGGTGTCGTAGTCTAAAATAATGATAAATTAGTGAGATTTGTGCTTTCTTTCCTGCACGTTGTTGAGAATAAATCTCATATTGATAGGATAATGAATCTTGCATGAGCTTATAAGGAGTTGATTACTCTCCATATTTTAAAGTTGTTTTGCAATGAAACCTCAACTTCTTTATGGCATCAAAGCAGATGTCTCACGTGTGAAGCCCAACAGCCTGTCAGCCACCGTACACTGTCACCCCGTTTGTATTGTTCACATGTTTGGCTTAAAACTTCGTCACATATGAGAGGGTGTTTTTGATATGGGAGAATTGACCTTACATAGGCTTATAAGAAGTTGAACTTCATATATTGCCAATTAATTTTACGGTAAAACCATATCCGATTAGTTTATTCTTTTACAGGGGAAAAAAAACGAAGAGACACTACTAGAATGGGACGATCACTTTCAACGATTTTTATTAACTACTACAAAAACAAACAATTCACATACTTTAATTCTATTGTGCTAACAATGGTAGAAAGAAAGAGAATCAAACTTAATACATGGATTTTCTTTGACAAGTATGGCCAGAGTTTAATGACCACAAAATTGTAAAATAAGAAAGTTTTTCTAGTCATACCTCACTAAACATTTACCACTATGTTTGGATGAAGAAATTTAAGACCATTAAGGAATTTTAAAATGACAAACATTGAAATGACGGGATTTATTTTCTAGAATTTATGAATTTTCTTGTTTGGTTAGGCTAAAAGAAGAACGAATTGAATACAAAATTTGTTATTTTGAAACTCTCAATCATAGAAATTGAGAAATGACACTTATTTTCTTGTTTGGTTAACCTAAAAGAAGAACGGAATTGAATACAAAATTTTGTTATTTTGAAACTCTCAATCATAGAAATTGGAAAAATGACACCCATTTACATGGAATTTAAACTTGGGAATTGGATGTCCCAAATTCCAAGTTTTTTTTTCCGCGCGAAAATTCTAAATTTCTATATTTATGAATCCAAACAAGGGATTTGGTATATGTTAATTTATAAATTCTGACTTTTATCCAAATTTCATGCTTATTTCCCTCATCCAAATATAGTATAAGTTCACTCCAATTCGAAATACAAATTAAAAAACTCAGGGAAGGAAGGAGAGAGACGGGAGAGAACGAGAAATCGACGGTGGGTTTTGTAGGGATCACCAACTGATGGTGGGAAACAATGGCGGAGGTTGTGGATATTTCATAACGTCTATTTTTGGTTCTAAATATTTTTAATAAGTGTAAAATTGGATTTTAAAAGAAAAAAAAATAGGGTATGTAAATAAACAATAATGCTAAATTTACTATCTATTTTTATCATTATTCGTACCATGTCTAATAGAGGTAAAGTCCACCTACACATATGAATCTCATATCTATTAAATTGATGGTACAAATTAAGTTACAAATATATAGTACGAATAAGATTTTTAATAAATAAAATATCTCAATAAGAAAAGAAAATAAATTAGGTGAATGAAATAACTCACATGCTAGATCACGTGCCTTAGTCCGATCCACACCACATGAAGACGAGCGTGAGCGTCAACTGAGACGGGGAGGCGGCCTACATGGTGTAACGCGTGTAAATCATGAGTATGCAAAAATAGAATATTAGAGTGTTAATACTAAGTCGATGTATTAGGCTACTTAGTTCTATGGTTTAGTGATATTCCTCTTCACTTGTAAGTGAAAGATTTTAGGTTTGATTTTCGTCAAACGCAAATTGAAACCATATTATTACTAGTCCATTGTGAGACGTCACCCCTTTGCCTTTAGTATATATAGTATCGTTTGTAAAAAAAAAAAAAATGATGATTGGACAAGTTTAATTTGTAAAATCAGTATTATGTAAAGAAAATGTAATAATTTATGAGTAAAAAAGAGGTAAAAAATTAAGCATTTTAGTCCAATTGGTCCCTAAGATTTTTCCTACCTTCTTACTTTAATTTTTAAAATTTAAAATCGATATAAGTGGTTCATAAGATTATCTATCGTCAATCATTTTCATCGTTATGTGAAAAATTTCTGTCAAATTAAAAATAAAAACATCTCCGCTAAATCTGTTAACTTAAAAAAATTATCATTTCTGTTAAAAAATTGATAAAAATATTTTCAATTTAACCAAAATTTTTCACAAAGCGAACAAAATTGTTTTTTAACATTTCAAATTCAAAATCTATTAGCCGAAAAAGTTAGAAAGGCGGTTGTGGGCCCGACCTTCCCCAGGAGAGCGAAGAAGTTGTATACGAACAGAATTCTTCTCATTGGGCTTTTTACACGTGAGAGGGACTTAAAGTCATTGGACCATATTGTCCCTAGTAGAGGTGGGCCCAGGAAAAGGCCCACTACCAGCCATTTGCACCACTTCTCACAGCCTCTCGATGCCGACCTTTAACAACCTCCCCACTTGTTTTTAATGTTTATTTTTCTGTCACATAATCAACCTTGGTCCCACACTCTAATAATAGCTTCCTATTTTTTTATTCAAACAATTAACATATACAGATGATGTTTCACAGCATCACAAAACAATTATGTATTCTAGTACGAGTTTGATTTCCACAACACAAAACGGTTATGTACTCTAGTGTGAATTTAATTTTTATCGATTTCCTTTCTTTTTAATAACTAAAAATCTAACTCACTAATGCTGCCGTGTAAAAAAAATAAAAGTTATATATATAATTGTTATCATAATGTAATTTACGTTTACATTTTAATTATGACGTCACCCACACGTTAGCTATGACATCTTATGCACCATTTTTCCAATGAGGAAAAAAACAAAGAAATAGCATGCTAGGTTTGGCATGTGTTGACTCTGGTCAACGTGGTATGGGTTTACTATTGTGGATTAGTGATGGGGTTAGCACCTAATTATGATTATGTGCATTAATCATTAGTACTTGTAAAAAGTGAGAAATTTTTTATTGTGTCATTATATAAGTGGAGGGAAGTTTTATTTTTTTTAAATTGTTAATTTTTTAATACAAGTTTCTGACCACTTGTATAGTGACATGTGAGGTACTATCCCGTGTTTCGGACTCACTGAAAAATCTTGCGTAAAAAGTGGGTAAAAGCCTGTAAAAACTATATTATTGAAGGAAAAGACATCTTAATTATTTGTTTACTAGTATGATTGTACAACTTGAATGTTCGTTAAATTCAATAAAGCAATTACTATCCTCATTACATTTAAGTGTAAATTCTTTCACCGTAAATTATACTGAATTAGTGATTTGATCTAATGAAAAAGAAAATAACATAAGTCACAAAACCGGCTCGTTCATAAAGAAAATCATTGTTACGTGCGATGACCGAAAGTAAAACGTTCAACACTTTTTAAACTTTTTTGCTTAAGAATATTCTATATGAACTTTATTTTGGAAAATTATCTCTTATTACATGGTGAAGTACTTGATGAAAATGACAATTATAGTCAACTAGACAATGAGTTGTACTCAAGAAATAACTGTAACACACTTTGAACTTTTATGTGATAAAGTTGTTCTCCTTAATCTTAGCTTGACCTTGAAGAATCGGAGGTTATGAGGTTGACTCATGAGTTTTGGGTTGAGTTGGCATAGATTTAAATAGAGAGCAAAAAAATATGATGATTCGTAATTTCAAAATTTACGGAATACTATATTGGAGTTGTGGAAAATAACAGACATGATCATTTGCTTTCGCGGCTCCTTCTCTTGCCCAAAGTTTTCTACTCTCTCGTTAGAGTTTAAACTATCACTTGACCACGTTAAGTGACGTTCCTCGTGTTGAAGGATTCTCCTTCAAAAGTTGACCCTGCAATTTCAAACATTTCAATTCAAGAATTAAGTAATTAACAACTTACTAATTCAACACGTATTTGGTCTAACAAGCTTAGTCTTTGCATCGTTGAAGAGGTCGTGAATTCAAATTTCGTGAAACTCGGAGTTATTGAAAATCAACCTAATTGTGTTGAACTGGATTTAAAATTTTGAACACACTAGACTCTTAGGGCTGGTTTGGTATTGCTGTGCTTTGAAAAAAAACTGCTTCTGTTGTGCTGTGAGAATAAGCGGCTGTGAAATAAAGCAGCAGAGTGTTTGGTAAACTTTTTTGTAAAAGTGCTTTTGAAAAAAAAAGCAGTATTATAGTGTTTGGTAAACTTTTATGTAAAACAGATGTGAAAAAAAAACTGATTTTTCAAAGCTGGGTTTTGCAGCTTCTTGTTTTTGGCTTTTTTTCATCCAAAACTGTGAAAAAAAGCTGAAGCTGAATGTTTACCAAACACAAAAAAGCTGCCAGCTTTTTTTTATACCAGCTTTTTTCAGAATCACCTCAGTACCAAACCAGGTCTTACTTCACCCACCATTCATCAAAATGAAACCAGTTGAATATGGGCTTTCAAAGCCCAAATTTCAAACAACAAATCAATGGCTCCGAGTTGGGCCCAAACCGGAAGACACACACATGGGCCGGGACTACAATTCGGACCCTGAAGATTCACCCGAAAAAAGAAGAAGAACACGCCCAACTTCTTCAGCCACACTCGCACCCTCCGCCACCTCGATCAAATTCATACGTCACCCAAAAAATGGCGCTGTTTCAAGCTCGGACGTGGCTTTCCAGGACCTTCTCGAGCGTCGCTTCTCAGCCTCTCCGCGTCTGCGTGGTCGGAAGCGGACCTGCTGGCTTCTACACTGCTGAAAAGGTAAGCACTTTTTGGATTTGTGCTTTTGCTTTCGTTAAGCTTATCGAAAACCGAGATTTATTTCTAGCTAAGTTTTATAAAGCATTGGAATTTGATATGATTTAAATTGAATTGAGCTGAATTAGATGCTGAAGGCGCATCAGGAAGCAGAGGTGGACATCATCGATCGGTTGCCGACGCCTTTCGGATTGGTCCGCTCCGGCGTCGCTCCTGATCATCCCGAAACCAAGGTGACCGCCTTATTGCTAATCTGAGTTTTTTGTTATCGTTTGAGAAATTTTGATTGAAATAGTTAAGGAGAATTTGGAGTTTGTGAACTCACACATTGTAGAAAATCGATTTAATTTTCGCAAATATGGAGCTTCTTGTGGATTTTATTTGTTTGTTTTGCTAAGGTGTTGGTGTGGCGGGAATAAATTTCTTATTTGAGCTTATTTTATCAGAAAACTTGCAACAGATTGTGGTGAACCAGTTTACGCGGGTTGCGCAACATGAACGCTGCTCGTTCTTTGGAAATGTCACCCTTGGATCCTCTGTAACTCTCCCGGAACTACGTGAGCTGTATGATGTGGTGAGTTATGATTCTGTGCGTGTTAATAATGCTGGAAATGTCATTGTTGGAATGGCTATTTGTTTGTAACCACCATTATGTGCAATATGCAGGTTGTGCTTGCCTATGGTGCTGAAAGTGATAGAGTTCTTGGTATTCCTGGAGAAGTATGCTTTTCGTGTTTCAATTTTATTTCTTTAGAATTATGGCGCTCTATGGTCAATAGAATGACTGCTTGTTTAGAATGAAAATTTTTTGTTCAATGCTTTTGAGAATTTAAGGATTAATCTTTTATGGTCCCAATTGGTGAAGTCCCTTGTTTCACAAGTGACCTGGTATCAAATCTAGCATTCATTAGGGTTTAGGGGGATTTCGGAGTTTCCTTTCTTTTTTTCTTTTTTTTTTTTTTTGGGTATCTGAAAAAGAATCATTTTGTAAGTAGACTTGCAACTGATGTTGTTTATACATTTTTTTAATAGTTGGGTTTACTCTATTTTTAGGATTTGAGTGGCGTATATGCAGCCAGAGAATTTGTTTGGTGGTATAACGGGCATCCAAATTGTAGATACCTAAATCCCAACTTGAAGAGTTCTGATACAGCTGTAATTCTTGGTCAGGTATTTACCTTCATTGTTGAGGTTACATGTTAATAATTATGATTATCCTTCTAAGTTACTGACATGAGGTCAGTTAATACATGTACTTCGCAATCCTTGTCATCACACATATAAATTCCTGCAGTTAATCCAGATTTTTTACTTGGTTCTGCATTCAGTAAGGTTGAAACTATATGGACTAGTTGCCAGGCAATTGGGGTGCTGGAAAATAAAATTGATTTGGCATGTCATGTAACCATCCTTGAAAGGTCGGGCCAAGAATTTATTTTTTTGAAGTGAGGATGCCAATGAAAAATGAACAGTGACTTGAAATGCGTTTAGTATGGTTTGGGTAATAAGAATAAACCATTGGTGAGATTAGTAGTATATGCAGGTTTACATATTCAGAAAGTGTAAACATTCTTACTCTTAATGGACTTGTCAAAACATATAGCCTTTTATTACATAAGAGTTTTATTCCTACCAAACACAGCTTCTTTTGCTTTCAGGGCAATGTAGCTCTTGATGCTGCACGTATTCTTTTACGACCAACAATAGAATTGGCCACAACTGATATTGCAAGCCATGCATTGGAAGCTCTTGAGGATAGCTCTATAAGGTTTGATTCTACCCCATGTCTTGAGATTAACCAGTTACATTAAACTTGCTCCTTTGTCTGGGTTTCATTTTTTATGATATTAATTTCTTGTCAGGAAAGTGTATTTGGTTGGAAGGCGGGGACCAGTCCAGGCAGCTTGCACTGCTAAAGAGCTGCGTGAAATTCTTGGTGAGTCTTAACATCAGACTAATTCTAGTTCTAAGTGAAGCATGGCCTTTTTGAAATAATATCCGTCATCAGATTTTGTTTTTATATTTTGTCATGAGTCATTGGTGTAATTGTGTCCTCTCACGTGACAAATATTACTGATGTTCATGTTTGCTAAGCTTTTTTATGTGCTGAATAAAAAAAAATTGTTGTCTTTGTTTTTCAGGTATCAAAGATCTACGTGTTCACATAAAGGAAACTGATCTACTCACAACTCCAGCAGATGAGGTATCTCTCTCCTAAAGCTACAGTCATAATATGAATATGAAGTATTCTAAGTTGCTATTGACGGTTTATTAATTCCCTTATTGATAGTAATTTTCCATCCATTTGTGTTTCTGTGACTTATTGCTATCATTTGGTAAGGAAGAGATGAAGAATAATCGAATTCGGAAAAGGGTTTATGAGTTGCTCTCTAAGGCAGCCATGACTAGACCTTCACACCCCAGCTCATATCCACGTGAATTGCACTTTGTTTTCTTTCGGAAGCCAGATAAGTTTCTAGAGTCTGATGAGAGAAGTGGTCATGTTTCTGGTGTCAGACTTGAGAAGACAAAACTCATAGGTAACTTACCCTGCATAGACATTTGTAGTTAAAATGTTTCATGTGTTTTGCTATGAAGTGAGGCCATATCACTGAGTCACTGTACCTTAGGTTGGTGTCATGAATGTTGTCAATGACGTATGTAAATAATTCTTTGTTTTTGGTCATCCAAGTGACAATGACAAAATCACTTCAACTTCAATTTCTAGGTACTGGCCCAGGAGAACAAATGGCTGCAGGTACTGGACAGTTTGAAGAGCTTGGATGCGGGTAATTTCTTCTAAAATTCAAGCTTTTCAAATTTCATTACTATAGGCATATGTCTGCAATGTTCATGCAGTTGAATGTGATAAAAATAAAAGTTAAAAGGTGGGCTGGGGGAGAGAGGTGAGTTACTGACAACATTGGTAATATGCTTTCTTTCTTTTTCCAGGATTGTGTTAAAGAGCATTGGTTACAAATCAGTACCAGTTGATGGCTTACCCTTCGACCATCGGAAAGGTACGTAGATGTTGTTAGAGGAAGTGAAGTCTATTATCCTATCTGGAGCTTAGGTTTTCCACAAAACTCTGTTTTAGCATCAACGTTGGTGATATTGTACAAAACATGAGGAAGATTATTCCACCCAGATGTGCTATTACAAACTTTGTGTGGATTTGGAATTTTGATTCGTTGAATCTTTAGACGGACTCATTCACCTGTCCTCTAAAAATATTGAGTTTAGCGAACTTCTTCCAGTTTCTTGGATATTTCTAAATAAGCTTGTTACCAGAAGCGGTTCTAAACCGACTACATGAGAGTCGCTTATGCG
>JADOBS010300306.1:0-10588 GCA_015708375.1 Cydonia oblonga | reverse complement strand
GCACTCTCATCTTGTTGGCAATGGTGAGAGTTCGAGCAAAGTACCCATTAACAGACTCATCCACCCTCATGTGGAGTACTTCAAACTCTTTGCGAAGAGCTTGCAGCTGTGCACGTTTGACTCGAGCAGTACCTTGATATTTTTGCTTCAAGGAGTCCCAAATGTCTTTTGCTGTATCCTTTTTCAAAATTGTCTCCAAGATCGATCGATAGATGGCTTGAAACAGATAATTCTTTGCCTTGAGATCCTTTAGCCTTAGATCTTCGATTGTCTTCTTATGTACCTCTGTAGAATCCATTCCTTCTGCTACTGCAGAGACCCCAGTTTCTATCAAACTCCAGTATTCTTTGGATCGCAGAAAATTCTCCATCAGCATGCTCCAATGATCATAGTGCCCATCAAGCTTAGGAATGGCTGGCTGCACAAAACTACTTTCTCCTGCCATATCGCTGCTCCTTCTCACTGCACTCGTGTTTACTGTCAGACTTTAAATTAGGCCCCGTGGTGGGGCTCTGATACCAGATGTTAAAAACCAGAAAAAAATCTTCGAGAGACTGAGAGAAGGAAGTTCAATACACACTTGGTTTCTGGGAGAATATATTTATTTAATTCAAAGATAACACAGACTACTTATAGCCTCACAAGATAACTGAATGAAAGTAACAACCCACGATTTTACAGCACCTAGAATCGTGGTATCTGACTAGGGTTAAAGACTGAGCGTGCAACAATACTGGTTCCTTAATAATAGGAATTATTAACGACTACAAAGTTGACCTAGAAACTAGGAAACTTAACCCTAGTGGTTAAAAGACTCCCAACAATTTTAACATGCCGCACAAGCACGTGATTCTTCTATCACATATCTCATTCTCGAAGCTCTTCTTCTCACTACTAAGAGAAGAATGGTGGAGACGACCGTTCCATTGGTGGAAACTGCTCAAGTGAATGCTTATGTGGCTACAAAATGACGTAGTGGACGTTATCGAGGAACTGAACTGGTGTTGGTCTGTCTAATCGTGGCATTCTTGTGAATCAGCGAGGGTATGCTCACCGCAACAATAGTCAATGACAACTGCCCAGAGAAAGGTTAGTTTCTAGAACTGGTCGTATAACTTGTCAAATTTGTGGAAAAGAAGAGCATCCAGCCCTAGACTGCTATCAGCATATGAATGCAGCCTATGAGGGTCGTATCTCAGCGAAGCGTATCACCACTATGGCTTTTTCTCCGATCACACTCAATCGTTAACAAAATGGGTTTAGGTTATTTGATACCGGGGCAAACGCACATATTACTCCTGAACTTCAGAACCTTGTCAATCCCAATGAGTATAATGGTAATGAAAACATTAGCAGAGTAGATAATGATACTAGACTCTCTATTGCACATTTTGGTCCAAATACAATTATGACTGATTCTTGCTCATTTAACCTGAATAATATATTACATTGTTAAGGACTCAAAACTCGGAGGATGCTTTTTCGAGGGAGGTGTGAGAATGGGTTATACCCATTTCCAAATGGTGGGGGATCATCCAAACATCTCTTTTCAGCATTTGTAGGCGTTCGAGTGTCTGCACAGAAGTGGCATGCCCCGCTTGGCCCTTCTGCGTCTAAAATAATGAGATTTTTAATTTCAAATAAACAAATGCCAATTAGTGGCACCTATGATGTAAGATTTTGTCATTCGTGTCTGTTAGGCAAAAGTACCAAGTTGCCTTTTAATGTTTCAGAGTCTGTTTCGCAATTTCCTTTAGAACTTTTGCATTTCGATGTTTGGTGTTCACCTATTGTTTCAATTGAAGATATCGCTATTATTTATTGTTTGTTGATTATTTTTCAAGGTATTCTTGGATTTTTCCTATGAAAAATAAGTCTGAAGTGTTTCAAATATGTATTAAATTTAAAACAAACGTTGAAAACATGTTTCAGCGTTCCCTAAATCTTGTCTAGTGTGATGAAGGATGAGAGTATAAAAGCAATGATTTCCGTGATTTTCTTGATAAACATGGCATATCTCAAAGGTTTTTTTTGTCCAAAACATCCTGAACAAAATGGTCTTGTAGAAAGAAAACATTGTCATATTGTTGAAACAACCATAGTCATGTTGTCTCATGCTCATATTCCCTCAAAATATTGGTTTAATGCGTGTCAAACAGCAACTTATATCATAAATAGGCTACCTACTCAAGTTCTTTCGAATGAGTCACCTTATGAAAAATTGTTTCAAAGAACACCAAAATATGATTCGTTAAAAGTGTTTGGGTGTAGATGTTTTCCGTGGCTAAAACCTTATACACAAAATAAACTTGAAGCCAAGTCAAAA
This sequence comes from Cydonia oblonga, assembly GCA_015708375.1. NCBI lineage: Eukaryota > Viridiplantae > Streptophyta > Magnoliopsida > Rosales > Rosaceae > Cydonia > Cydonia oblonga. The sequence goes on along the minus strand of JADOBS010300306.1, from coordinate 8,262 downwards.
TCATGTGTTTTCTTAGGTTATTCGCTGGATCATCAGGGATACAAATGTTTGGATTTATCCACGAGATGAGTTTCTTCATCTCGCCATGTTCTATTCGATAAGGACTCTTTTCCGTTCCAGGATTCCACACCTTAAAAGGAAGGCGTCAAAACCACAGGTAGTTCTTCTCAACCTGAACTCGTATTTTCTTTCTTAGTTTATCTCATCCATATCCTGCAACCACCAAGACCTAAGTTATAGTCTCTCAGCCACATGTCACGTCCTCACTTCCTAACATAAATAGCCTTGCACCTTTGTCAAATCCCACAGCCTCTATTGAAAACCATAGCGTATCTGAACCAATCCTATTGTAGGTTCCCCCATTCCACCTAACCTTAGTACCGCGACCCTAGGATTACCAAGTGAGCAAGGATCAGTCCCCGAACCTATCCTGCAACAGCCACCTGTATGTGTTCCCACTCCAGTTCATTCCATGTAAACTAGCTCCAAAATTGGCATACAAAAACCCAATCCCAAGTATGCATTGCAACATTCCATGTTGTAACTAATGATAAAAGTGTTGAGCCAACTTGTTTCAGTCACGTAGTTAAACACCAAGAATGAATGACTGATATGGTTCAAGAATTCAATACATTACAAAGGTGTGGGATGTGGATCTTGTTCCTTATAAACCCCACATGAACTTGCTTCCAAACAAGTGGGTTTACAAGATTAAATGACACGCCAACGGTTCCATCGAAAGACATAAAGCAAGGCTAGTGGCTAACGAATCTCATCAAAAGCAAGGCATGGATTACGGCAAAATGTTTAGTCTAGTGGTCAAGCAAAGTACCATTAGCCTGGTGCTAAGTCTTGCAGTTTCAAATCACTGGCCAATTCGTTAATTGGACTTCCAAAACACCTTCTTACATGTCTACCTGACGAATGAGGTCTATATGAAGAAACATGTTGGTTTTATTGATCAACAATACCTTAATCATGTGTGCAAATTACAACGGAGCTTGTATGGTTTAAAACAAGCACCGCTAGCATGGTTTCAGCACTTCTCAGATTTCTTGCTTCATTTGGGATATCATGATTCAAAATGTGATTATTCACTGTTTGTTTTCAATCAATGAGATGTGTATTTGATTTTGTTGATTTATGTGGACGATATACTATTTACAAGAAATAACCCACACCAAATACATCACTTAATCAAAAAGCTCAGTACTTTGTTCTCTATAAAATACTTGGGGCCTCTCTCAGTACTTTGTTCTCTATGAAATACTTGGGGCCTCTCCACTATTTTATGGGCATTGAAGTCTCCTATTTGAAGAATCATATGCATCTTAGTCAAACAAAGTATGCATTGGATCTTCTAAAGCGGACCAAGTTCGTTGATGCAAAGCCTATCTCTATGCCAGTTCCTGCAGGTCAAAAATTGAGTCTTTATGATGGTGAACCACATCTTGATCCTTATACTTACAAAAGCGTCATGGGTTTTTTGCAGTACCTCACAATCACACGTCCTAATCTTTCTTATGCGGTTAATCAAGTGTGTCAGTTTATGCATGCTCCAAACAATACGCATTGGATGGCTGTGAAACGAATTATGTAATATGTTAAGTCTCCCTATGATCATGGGCTTCTGTACAAACCTGGTACCATGTATCTCAGTGCGTTTTCAAACGCTGATTATGCATAAGATCTTGACACAATGCATTCAACAAGAGGCTTCGGTATATACTTGGGTTCAAACCTAGTTTCAAGAGCTCCAAGAAACAAAAAAACAGTCTCGCACTTAAGCATAAAGGTTGAATATAGGCAGTTGGCCTATATTGCAGCTGAGCTTTCATGGTTGCGTTCTTTGTTTTGTGATCTGCAGCTCCCTCTTCTTATTCCACAAATATGGTGTGATAACATTTCGTCAATAGCCTTGGCCTCTAATCTTGTGTTTCATTCACGAAACACTTGGAGGTCGATTATCATTATGTCCGAGAGAAAGTGGTTCTTGGTGAGCTTCTTGTTAATTTTATCTATTTACATGATCACGTTGCAGATTTATTCACGAAAGGTATGTCGTCATCAAGGTTCAAGCTTCTGGTTTCCAAGCTTCTAGTTGTTTCTCGTCCTGTCAGCTTACGGGGCGATGTTAGACCAAGTCCTCAGTCCGTTAGAATCAAATTTGTTTAAGTCTTTCACTCTCTTTGTATTCTTATCTCTAAACAGTTGATTAGGCGTAGAACTTTATCAATATTCTTAAACGCTCTGATTGTATATTTGAACTTCAAACCTTCCTTGTAAATAGGGGTTTGAAACCCTGTATGTAATTGTTTGGGACCAAAAATTGGTCTAGGCCGGTATAAAGAGATAGACTGGGCCTGGCGATATGGGTCGGCCCGCTTATAGATGAAATCCTTCTCGGAAGGGGTTTATCTCAGATAAAGATGAGGAGGTCAGCCTAATCAGATAAGGAATCCTTTGGGCGTCGGGATTTAGGAGTGAACCTAATTCCTTTCATAGGATGAATCCAGAATCTCAGTTGAATAAGGATTAGCCGAGGCCTGAGGGGATAGGGTTAAAGAATCCTAGCCCAGGTAGAGTTCTAGCTCCGCCAGGATAAGGATGGCCACTATAAATACCTGAGACTATGCAACGGAAAGCCCTCTCCAATTCAACACACAAATTGCCCTGCGCAGACTCTTTCAACAACTTTGAGATTTTTATTTTCTTTTTCTCGCCGGCACACCTTCAGTTTGGATAAACAGCACTGTGAAGGCAACAAGTGATACCTTCAGTTTGGATAAACAACACTATCGCCGTAGAACCAACAGACCGCGGAACATCTTCAGTTTGGATAAACCGCACTGCGAAGGGGCCGACTGGTTATCTATCCAAGTCTTGGTCGAGAAGGGTTTTCGAATCCTTGTCGGCAGAGGTCATCTCATTAGTCTTCTCCGCAAAGTGAGGTGTTACAGTTTATTAGGCTCGGCACGTTGAACACCGAGTTGTTTTATGATTGGATACTCACAAGTGGAATTTAGAGTTCGGCATTCCAATGACCAAACCACGTTTACCATTAATACACATATTTTCTTTGAGTATCTGTGCCCTTATACCTTAGTGTCGATTCGGCGTGCTTATACTTTTAGAAATATAATCTCGGTTACCGAACCCGGCGCCGACAATCAGTGAACTTCGCAAAGTTAACAACCTTGTCTTCAGGCTCTAGAACCCAAAGGTCGAGACTTGCTCCTTCCTCGGCCGCAGTCGTAAGATTGAGAAGTCAGCAGCGCGCTCAACGCCCCACATCCATATATTTTACTCACCGACCGAGCTCGGCTACCGAGTTGGCACGCCCAGCATACAACCGAATGACGTAGTTGGCTCATAGATTACTCAGCCTGCGTGCCACGTAGGCTTGGTAGTTTTTAGGGTCAAAATTTTGGCACGCCCAGTTGGACCCAGTGCTAAAACTACGAAGTTCATATGATATATCAAGATTCCAATCCGGCTTCATTTAGCCAATTGCATGAGTCTCTGGCATAATTGAAAAGAAACAATGAGGAGGTTACAAAACGCCTTGAGGAGAATAGAAAAAGCCTTGAGGAGGATAAGAAATCATGGGAAGTGGTAAAAGTCTTTCGTGGCGTAAGAGCAAGGCAAAAATCATTCGCCTATACGTTGAGAGTAGAAGCTCCTATAACCCTACAAGAGCAATGGGTACACGAAGATAGGGCTTGATTTAATGCCTGGCTAGATGAAGAACGTTTTCCTTACACTTCTGACTACCGATCAATTCCCTTTGAAAAACGCCAATTGACATAATTATTGGTGATAAAGCCGATATGGAGAAATCTCGTTTGTTTAAGTTGTTCAAGTTAAAAGCCGAAATTGGCGAAATTATTATGCCTGAAGGGCATAATAATTGTCCAACACATTCGGCAGCCAATGATAAAAAATCTTTTGTGAAGCCAAACATATTTGGAGATGAACTTGTATTCGTCTTTTGGAAAGGAAGTGAAAGTTTTGATGTAAACGGGTCTCGGCTTGGAATAAAACATCGTTGGCCTCCTCCTGATTATGATTCAGCCGTTTTCTTTTGTTAAACAAAAAAAAAAGGAAGGATGAATAAATTATTTTCTTAACCATTTGGCCCTTCAGGCCGATGCCAAGAACATAAGAGGGGCAAACACTGCTATTTGCAGTCTGCATTGTGCTTTCAATGGTGTCATGCAAATGAAAATCTGGCATACATGAGCTTTGGTTGAAGTCGGCGTAAATTGAATTTGGTGGTCTGCATCACCCAAGGCAGTAGGAGGGCAAAAAATGTGTGGGAATTCCTGCTAAGCCATTTGTCTAGAAACAGCCGAGTGTAACAGCTAAGCATAAAATCCTCGGTCATTACTCGGCCTCTCAATTTTTCGACTAGTCCTGATTACCAAGTCAGTAGTTCTTGTACTCGGCCATAACTTTCCTCGACCTCGGCCCAAATGAATTTTCTCGACCCGAAAGGCTGAGCTACCAAGATTATTACTTCTTTGATCATAACTTTGGTCATCAAGTCGTTGTGGCAGCTTTCTCTCAGATACAGCTTTTCTGCCATCACAGATGGGCTGCTGAAGACAAATGGTACCCATCAAATGTTAATAAATAGAATGCATGCATGTATGCATGTGCATGAACGGGACAAGGGGACTGATGGTTGCAGACTTTGTCAATAAAGTGGTTTTCCCACTTTCTTTTGACCAAAAGAAAAGGAAAGTGGGGGATTGGAGGGCTATCAAAAAATATATAAACATATATATATATATATATAAGAGTCGGCCATAAGGTTTTATAGTGGAAGTTGGGTTGTCAAATCCAAGAGTGGGGATATTTAATAGCTTCGGCCTTGGATCAGTATATATATACATAGGCAGGCCGAACTGCCAAGAAAAATTCTTCTCGACCTCGGTTTAATTTTTGTCTGCCTCAGCCTGTTTTGCCTTCGACCCCAATTTATCTCTACCCATTCCCAAATTCTTCTCGACCTTCTTGCAAAGTTGGCGAGCTTGGTATGGAGTTGTGGCAGTCGAGGAAGGTCGCATCGTTGGCAGAACATACATGTTATTGTTGAGGAACAAAGTTTCTTTTTCGGCAGTACGACGGGATTTTGTTGGTTACGAATAATTAATTTCCTTAACCATTCGGCTTACGAGCCGAAGCTCAAGGAAATTGAGGGGCAATGTTTGGACCCGATTTTACACTATCGGCCCGAGTAATCGAGGCCGTTGAATAAGCAGAATTTTGAAAAGTTATGGATAATCATAAAGGACCCTGAGATTTTGTCAGATGGGTTTTGATAGAAAATGGTCTCTTAAAGTGATTAGGTTATGTTGCAGATAAAATGCAATTTAGTTGGAATAGGATGCTTTCATTTGGTGAGGTCACGTATGCGGAAATTAGGAGATAGCCTTTATCATATCTTAGAGGTATTTGACAGCCAAGATGATTAGACACCAATTCTGAAGTGATGTTCGACAGAGTTTGAGTTGCAAAGGGACTCTACATGATTATCTAGTCGTGCCAAGCGAGTACGTCAGTTCTATAAATACAGATGCAATGGCAACGGAAAAAGGACCTCTCCAATTCAACACACAAATTGCCCTGCGCAAACTCTCTCAACAACCTTGAGATTTTTTATTTTCTTTTTCTCGCTGACACACCTTCAGTTTGGATAAACAGCATTGTGAAGGCAACCGGTGATACCTTCAGTTTGGATAAACAGTATTATCGCTGTAGAACCAGCAGACCGTGGAACATCTTCAGTTTGGATAAACAGCACTGCGAAGGGGCCGACTGGTTATCTATCCAAGTCTCGGTCGAGAAGGGTTTTCGGATCCTTGTCGGCAAAGGTCATCTCATTAGCCTTCTCAGCGAAGTGAAGTGTTACAGTTTATTAGGCTCGGCACGTTGAACGCCGAGTTGTTTTATGATTGGATACTCACAAGTGGAATTTAGAGTTCGGCATTCCGACGGCCGAACCACGTTTACCATTAAGACACATATTTGCTTTGAGTATATGTGCCCTTATACCTTGGTGTCGATTCGGCGTGCTTATACTTTTACAAATATAATCGCGGTTACTGAACCCGGCGCCGACGATCAGTGAACTTCGCAAAGTTAGCAGCCTTGTCTTCAGGCTATAGAACCCAAAGGCCGAGACTTGTTCCTTCCTCGGCCGCAGTCGTAAGATTAAGAAGTTAGCAGTGCACTCAACGCCCCACATCCATATATTTTACTCACCGGCCGAGCTCGGCCGTCGAGTTGGCACGCCTAGCATACAACCAAAGAACGTAGTTAGCTCATAGATTACTCAGCCTGCGTGCCACGTAGGCTTGGTAGTTTTTAGGGTCAACAGTAATCTTCAGTATATTATAAATACATGCAACCCAAGCTTGACGAGGTATGTAATTGAATGTGAAAAACCTAGCTGCATATTTTATAACATTCAGAGTTCTTAGTTTGTACAGCAGTGCCCCATCAGTGCTAAGTGCAATGCAGGATGACCAACTGCTACAACAACTCTTTCTTGTTTGGCTTTAGCGTCTAGTTCATTTACGAGAGATTTCTAGGCCTTCTCAAATTGATCCCACACATCTTCCATAACTATGTCTTCAAATCTATTCAGCCATCCAGCTTGTAGAAGCGGAATCTTCGCTTCATCATGCAAAAAAAGATCAGAAATAATCGATTGACGAAGTTAACAAGGGCCACTCTTAACGAAGTTTTTCCAATACAAAGTTAAAAGACTAGTTTGTTTCCTTACCTTCGTGGACTTTGTTGCACTAACCAAGAATGAAAGAAGAGGTGAAAACATGCATGTTTAAAGCTATGTATTGTTCTGTCAAAAAATGAAGCCAGAATTGAAGAATGACAAAATGCGATTCTTTCTTGGAATCTAGCAAGAGAGAAAGATTCTAAACATCAAGTTTAGATGTCTCACCTAAGGGTGGAATTTTTTGCCAAATTACCATACCAACTGAATTACCAACCGTATCATACCAAAGTTGTGCCAAAAAAATTGTATCATAGGTAATGGTACGGTATTTGTACCGTACCATACATTTTTTGTACGGTAATGGTATTCAAAACCATTGCCAGTAGTATACCGTACCATACCACTATTATTAATATTATATCATTTATTTATTCATTTATATATAAATAGGTATTATTATCATTATATATGCACTTTATTTTTTTTTTTCCTAATCATTTATCCAATCATCTCACCCTCTAACCTTTATTTTCCCAATAAAAAAAAACCTAAGCCTTTTTGTGCAGCGACTCTTCATCTTTTCACTCATCTAGACACTGACTTCATCTCTGTTGCTCCAGTTCCGACGACTCTTTCTCTCCAAAGTCCATCTCATCTTCTCCTTTATCAAATTGGGATGTCTTTCTCCCTGACTTCGTTTGTCAAGTTAATTTTTGTACAATTTTAAAGAAAGTAGAGATTGAATTTAAGAATCTTCGTATTATTTTTTTTTGGGATATTGGGTTCTTTCAGCAATTCTTCCATCTATTTACTCCTTGTTTCTTAAATAAATCTCTATAAAATTCTCATAATTAAATAAAAAAAAAAGTTTTAGAAACCCAATGGGAGTGGCCAAAACACGTTTGGGCCTTGAATTGGGTTGGAAAAAAAAAATTAAGTTTTGGCCTAAAAGAATTGCCCAAAACAAAGTGGTAATTACCATTACCATACCATGTCAACCGAACTATTTGGGATGCCAAAATTCGGTATACCAAAAGTTTGACACGGTAATGGTAATAGATTTTGTCATACCAAAAGTTTGGTATGGTAATTGGTACATGGATTTTGGTACAGTAATCGTACCAATACCACCCCTAGTCTCACGCAGGGTCGACCTTAAAGGAAGTCGGGTAAGGCGGTCGCTTAGGGCCCCCAAATTTTTTTATATAATCTACAAATAATATAAACATATCATAAGTAAAAAGCATCATAGTTGTGTTGTTGGCGTAGTGGAAGTTTGCCTTCTGTTTTTCCTTGGGGGTTTTAAGTTCAATACTTGCAATTGCGCCTTATAGCATTAGTTTCTTTTTTTATTTTTCAAATTGAAATTGTTTGTACCATACTTGACCAGTCCCGAAACTACTGAGCACTGGTCAACATTATACCGTCAAGGATCCACAAGAATCTCCCTCCAACCAGGAGGCCAATCACAGCGCGACACGTGTCGACATCGAAGGCCAATCACAGTGCGACACGTG
>JADOBS010300305.1:0-10587 GCA_015708375.1 Cydonia oblonga | reverse complement strand
TTTGGCAAGCTCACCCAGTTCACACTGGGGTGTCTAGATCAAAAACCCAAGCCCACTTGACTTGGCCTGTCTCTCGGCAAGCACCAGCCCTTTGGACTTCAGTGCTTCTTTTGGCCCAACACCAGCTTATTGGCCATGGTGTTCCCACCACATTAGATCCCAACCGCTATGCTGGTGTATTCGTGTCTATATTGTACACGAGTGGCACCCTTATTTGGGTCATAGCCATTTGGGCCTACATTTGCAGCCCACGTTTGTGCATATGGGTTTTTTTTACTCAAAGCCTTACCTTCAAATGACACTAGCCCAATTGGGCTTTGGTCTCTTAATGTCCCCACTGCAATAAAACCCAGCCCCTGAAGGGCTCTCCGGGTTCCCTACACCCAACCGTACCAGATCTTAGCCCATAGCTCGTGATTCGGTGCACCTGGCCTGCGACGCACTTGATCGTCCCCCCCTCCCCCGAGAACATATACAATACGAAGCAGTGAATCCATGCATATTTGTCTTGAGACTACAGCTAAGCCGAGCCCAACCCAGCCCAATTTTTGGCCTGGGCCACACGTTTTAAATTAATTAGCCCACCCGTGGGCTTTGACCTAATATTTTGGGCTCAAGTTTAAATGCCTATTTTTTAGGCCCTATGGGTTTTATAATTTTTTCATCCACAATTTAATTTTGGTCCGATGTCCAAATAATTAATTCAATTATTATCAAGTCCTGAAGATCTATTTGCATATTTTCTTGTTGCATATTTCTGTATATATATTTGTGTTTGTATGCATGAACATATGAACCTAAAGTTCATAATTATTTCGAAACCTAAAGTTTCTAAAAACATGCCTTGTGTGAAAACCTTAAGTTTTCCTTCAAAACATCATCCATGAAAATCCAAAGTTTTTTTCATGTAAATTTAAACCAATACATGTCTATTAGAACCTGAATGTTTTACTTCTATGTGAATGGATTGATTTTTTCTCCATTACACTATACACATCTTGTCCATTTATTTTGTGATATGAACATGTCGAATTTGAACAAACTCAACATCACCGCTTTTGAGGTCTTTGGAAGAAACTACCTCAAGTGGGTCCAAGATGTGAAGCTACACCTCACTGCAAAGAATTTGTGTCCCGCCATTAAAGATGAGACGGGCAACCCAATTGGCGAAGTTGAGAAAGTCACTGCCATGATCTTCATCCGAAGACACATTCATGATGCACTGCAAACCGAGTACCTTACTGAGGAAGATCCACGAGCACTCTAGGTCGTTTTGGCTAATCGCTTTGATCACCAAAATGACATCTTATTGCCTGAAGCAAGACATGACTGGCAGCATTTGCGCTTCCAAGACTTTAAGTGTGTGAATGAATATAATTATGAAGTTTGTCAAATCCGATCACTTCTCAAGTTCTGTAACGAGACCTTGACCAAAGAAGATCTATTGGAGAATACCTATTCGACCTTCTCTGCTACTAATATTCCTGTTACAATAATATAGGGCTCAGAAGTTCACTAAGTTTTCAAATTTGATCTTTGTTTTACTTCTTGTTGAATCAGCTGTTGATGAAAAATCATCAAGCTCGACCTACTGAGGTGACTATTGTGCCTGAAGGACATTATAGAACAAACCAATGCCAAAAACACCAACATATTCTTTACAAGGGTGGCCAGAAGCCACCCCGTCAAGGTTAAGAGAGCCAAAGCCCACCTAAAAGAGAAAACTGAGCCCATAAACGCCCTAACCTCGCTCCTAAGGCCCCAAACTTCAAGAATAATGGCAGAGCACCTAAAACCATGGATGCAGACATGTGCTATCACTGCGGTTCAAATGACCATTGGTCCTGTGTTTGTCGAGCTTCCCAGAAGGTTATAGCTGAATATCATTCTCGTTGTAAGAAGTTTGAATTAAACTTTTTGCAAGTGAAAGAACCGGAGAGTACCAAGATGGAGCTTTCTGACTTTCAGGAAGATACCAAACCTATGGAAGATTAGAATCTTAGATATGAACTATTTTTAGTTGAATTTAGAACCTTGGGGACCGAATTCCACCTAGTGGCCGAACCCTCCCTCTTGTTTTTGGTTTAATTTTGAACAATTTCTTTTATGTTTAGATTATTTGTTGGTGATTTGTTTTTTGGATATTAAGTTTTTATTAATTACCATTCTTGAATACTTAAATTATTTTCAATGGATATTTGTTTTTAGAACTTTTATGCATATTACCAATTCAAATTAATTTTTATTTCTAGGTATGACTAGTGGGAAAGTTAGTTGTCTGCGAAATAGTGCAACCACGCACATCGTTTTACGTGAACACATCTATTTCACTAACTTCATACCTAAAAATGCACCTCTGACAACCATCTCAGGCCTATCTAACCTGATTGAATATACGGTAAGGGACGTATAATGTTGTCCAATGGTACAATCTTGACCATTGATGAGACACTTTATTCTCCGCATTCCGGAAAAACATTGTTAAGTTTCAAGGACATTAGAGATAATAGTTGCCACGCTAAAACCTATGTAGAATATGCAGTTGAATTTATGTGCATCACTTCCTACAAATATGGCCACAAGGATATTCTAAAGAAGATAGAGCATATCCTGATTGGTCTGTATACTACGACCATACGCCCTATAGAAAGCCACTATGTGGCCGGCCCTACCTTTGGGATCGTGCACGAAATTACCCTTTGGTATGATCTTTTGGGACACCTTGGACGAACAGTGATGCGCCGTATCCTCAAATCATGACACAGGCATCTGCTAACCTAAAGTTTAGGTTCGATTCAAATAATCACATGTCAAACTTGCTATATGGGAAATCTTATTATTAAGCTTTCTTATGACAAGATTTGTTCGAATCCTCCTATTTTTCTACAAAGGATTCAAGGGGACATTGATGGACCAATTCATCCTCCCTGCAAACCATTTAGATATTTTTTATTTTGGTTGACGCTTCCACACGTTGGTCACACATGTGATTGTTGTCCATAAGGAACGCTGCATTCTCCAAATCGTTGTCCACAAGGAACACTACATTATCAAGCTCAGGGCTCACCACCCTGGCTATCCGATCAAATATATTCGATTAGATAATGCTAGAGAATTCACATCTAAAACTTTTGATGACTATTGCATGTGGATTGGGTTGAAGTTCAACATCCAGTACCCTATGTTCATTCCCAAAACGACTTGGCAAAGACATTCATTAAACGCTTACAAATGATTGCTCGATCGTTGATCATAAGTACCAAGTTCCCGATCGCTGCTTGAAGCCATGCAATTTTACACGCAGCCATGTTGGTCAGCCGAGGCCTGTTGCGACCCAACCATATAACACCCTTTAGTTAGTTACCGGATACGAACCTGACATATCGCATCTGTGCATTTTTGGTTGTGCGGTCTATATGCCGATTTTGCATCCCTTACATAGAAAAATGGGGCCTCAACAAAGGATGGGAATCTATATCGGATATGATTCTACTTCAATCATTCGTTACTTAGAACCTTTGACACGCGATTTGTTTACCGCTTGTTTCACGGATTGTCACTTTTATAAGACAGTATTCCCGTTGTTAAGGGGAGATAAGAACATCAACGTTGCTAAAAAATGATGCGAATTATTATGGATGACTCCCACTTTGTCTCATTTAAATCCTTGCACCACTCAGTTTGAGACTGAAGTGCATCGCATATTAGATCTTTAGAGCGTAGCTCAGAGCATGCCAGATGCTTTCACTAATCTAGCATGAATGACAAGATCACATATTCCAGCTGCGAATGTGCCTGTAAAGATGGATGTACCAGATGTACGATGGACTTCCCTCCTGAAGGCTCGAGACACCACTTTGGCTGATCCACGTATATTAATGGCTAGCCAATCATTTGCCCTTACACATAAGCGTGGCAGACCATTTAGTTTAATGGATTCATACCCCTGAAAGAGGAAACCCATTGCACATGCCCCTGAAGAGCCTACCATGAATCTGACTATTGCCTACTCATTCTATCCAACTCATGAAAAAATTCTAAATTACTGAAGCGTCTTTGAAGAGACGAATCCACCTCTCGAGAATCGGGAGATTTCAGTCCATTATGTTAGCTTAGATGATGTTTGGTGTAGAAATGAGATGATTGTCGACGATGCATTAGCATATGCAGTAGCTACTGTGATTATGTTGAGGGATGACATTGAACCCCATTTCGTTGATGAATGTTGATGTAGAACTAATTGGTTAAACTGGAAATAAGCAATCCAAGTCAAACTTGATTTGCTAGTGAAACGTAAGATGTTTGGACCTATAACTTATACTCCTCCACATGTGAAACCCATTGCTATAAGTGGGTTTTCACTCGGAAGCGTAATGAGAAGAACGAAATTGTGCGTTACAAAGCTCGTCTTGTTGCGCAAGGCTTCTCACAACGCCCCTGGATTGACTATGATGAAATTTATTCACCCGTTATGGATGTGATTACTTTTCGTTACCTTATCAGTTTGTTAGTTTCCGAAAAAATGAGTATACAACTGATGGCCATAGTAACTGCGTATCTCTATAGGGATATTGATACAAAAATTTATATGAAAGTTCGCGAAGGACTTACATTGATTGGATCAAATATTTCCAAACCCCAAAACACGCTCTCAATTCGGCTGAGGCATTCACTTTACGGTTTGAAGCAATCCGGAAGAGTGTGGTATAACCGTCTGAGTGAGTAAATAATCAGGGATATATGAACAATGAACTATGCCCTTGTGTGTTCATTAAGAAATCACATTCCAGTTTTGCGATTGTTGCAATATATGTTGATGACATGAATCTCATCGAAACTACTGAAAAGCTCGCGAGAACTGTCATGCACCTGAAGTCGGAATTTAAGATGAAAGATCTAGGAAAGACTCGATACTGTCTTGGTCTCGAGTTAGAGCACCATTCGGATGGAATCTAGCACATCAATCGAACTATACCCAGAAGGTGTTGCGCCATTGTAATGAGGATAAAGCGAAGCCTTTGAGTACTCCTATGGTCATTAGATTGCTAGATGCAAAACGAGATCCCTTTCGTTCGAATGAGGGTGATGAAGAGATTTTGGAGCCTGAAATTCTTTATCTCAATGCACCAGACCTAACATCTTCTTTGCTATTAATCTTTTGGCAAGATACGGTAATGCACCAACACATAGACAATGGACTAGTGTTAAAGACATCTTTCGCTACCTTGGGTACTACAGACTTGGGCTTGTTCTATCCCTACAGATCCTCGAGTGATGCCGCACCCCCTTATCTCGAGGCGATTCTTGCCTTATTGGTTATGCCAACGAAGGATACTTCTGATCCGCACATGCGCGTTCTCAAATGGGTTATGTCTTTATAGTTGGAGGCACCGCAATCTCTTAGAGGTTAACTAAACAAACCTTAGTTGTCACTTCATCTAACCATCCTGAATTTTCTCCCTACATGAAGCAACTCGGGAATGCTTCTGGCTGAGAGCAGTTGTGGGCCATATTCAAAGCTCATGTGATCTTTACCCCGTTGTTGACGTCCCAACGATGATTTATGAAGACAACACAACATGTTTCGAAACCTCAAGAAGGGTTACATAAAATGAAACAACACCAACACATTATGCTGAAGTTCTTCTCACATCAATAACAAGAGCATCAGAAAATTGAAGTCATGCAAATTTATTTGCAATACAATCTGGCCGACCTCTTCACCAAATCACTACCAAATGCGACGTTTTAGAAGCTTGTTCAAGGAATGGGTATGTGTAAACTTTTTGAGTTGTAACATTGTTAATTCTCTTTGGAATTGTGTCAAACTCAGGGGGAGTATCCTGAAATATACTTGCTTGATCTTAATGTACTCTTTTTCCCTACAATTAAGAGCTTTTTTCCCGCTGGGTTTTTGCTACCTAATGACGATTTGACGAGGTACCCACCGGGGGTTGATCAAATCCCTGATGACGTTCTGTAAACGTTTCATTTGACTTTGCATTACTCACACATTTTTCCTTAGACTATGGATTTTGTCCCTACTCGGGTTTTTACCATAGTCGTAGGGTTTTTTGTGAGACTTAGTTCCTTATGTAAGTCCCTGCCTTATTGAGACTAGCATGTTCCCAGAATCGGTTCGATGAGTCGACTTCCTTAACTACTACATGATGTCAAATCTACTTGAGTATTTACACACTCAAGGGGAATCTACTTGAGTATTTACACACTCAAGGGGGAGTGTTATAAACTTCTTATTTAAATGTAAATCCTATAATAGATTTGATTCTAGCTATTCCTCCTTATTAGGACTTGCATTCCTTGGAGGAGAAGGATTTATTCTCTCCTTTATTATTATAAATAAAGGCACTGCGTAGGGGGAATAACACATCCTCTACACAACCCTACAAACACATATCTCTCTATATGGCCGACACCTGAAGGTGACAAAGCCATACTAGCGTGCATGAGAAGTAACGAATATAAATAAAACTTTTAAATTTAACTATAATGAAAATGCAATTGTGGAATGTGTTCAAAGTATACAACTAATATGAACTATAAAAATGAATAATATAAAATTGAATGAACAAAAGGATGGGTCCTATACCGAGATAACTCAAAGATGCTGATGCGGTAGTGCCTTGACGCCGAGATTGTATGCCTCGAATCTAAGTCCTGAAGGGGCGCAAAAGCCATATCTTATATCTCCTGACCGAAGCCATAACATATATCTCTGAGCCGAAGCCATAACCTATATCTTCTGGCTGAAGCCATATCATATATGTCCCGGCCGAAGCCATATCTTATATCTCCCGGCCGAAGCCATATCATATATCTCCTAGCCGAAATCATATCATATATATCCCGCCCATAGGCACTACAGCCCCCAGCCAAAGCCAATATAAGTATCATTCATCTGTAGGCATATAGTGACCACTAGATAAGCACAAAAATCATTGAACATAATATTTCCAAACATAAGTACATATATACGGAAATGCCACAATAAATGCACCTAAGCACATAAAAGGTCCAATTAATAGAACTATACTCAAATGATTGAATTCCAGGAAAAGAAAATCATAAACGGATTCCGGACGTCTAAAAAATATAAGGGGACCTCAAGTACCCGCACGTGCCGCCACGCGCCATTTTAGGTCGCCGAAAAGTTCGCCAAAAAAATCATCGGCGCCGCCATGGATGACAGAGCACAGTATCTTCGATGAAGGCGCATATGCTTCACGCGCCTGCCAAAACATGCCTCCACACGCAGCCAGGGACCTGGGATCCGACTGGGTTGTGTCGGATCCGGGTCGAATTTTGTTCTAAGTTCGGGTTGGTTCCACATGGGTTGAGCCGAGGGTTTTGGGCCACGGGTTCCATAGGTCTGGGCTGCAAGGTTAGGCTTAGGCCTGGGTTCAATGGGTCACCCAAATGAGTTTGGGCTAAGGGTTCAATGAGCCAAAGGCCTGGGTTTGCACGGCCCAAATGCCTGGGTTATATTGGGTTTGGGCTTAATAACTAGGGTGGGTTCATTTGGGTTGGGCCTGGTAGCTTGGCCCGATTTTGACGAGGGTGTAGGTTAGAGCTTCTTGAGCTCTGATTGAATTTGATTCTCAACCATACTCGGCAATTACACCAAGGAAATGAAGCTACGGTGAAACATACCATTTCTAGCCCAACCGTGGCCTGAAAATGGTCGAGAAATCCAAGTGGAGCCACGGTCCATCGTTGGAGGAAATCATTGGGTTCTTTATGCTTCACAGATGAGAGAGAGAGAAAGGGGCCCATCACGATGATGGTGGTTATGGTGCCGTCGTGAGGAATAGATGGGTGTATGCGTTGGCCCTCAGGGAAAGAGAGAAGAGTGAAAGAGAGAGAAATAAAGGTTTACGATAGGAATAGAGGTCCGAGAGAGAAAGTGAATGAGCTCGAGGAGCATGAGAGAAAAGAGGAGAGATGAGGTGGGGATGCCACGTGGCAGGCAAAAAAAAAGGGAGGGCTGGGGACTAAAGGAAGGTGGGCCATACCCGGCTCACCATTTAAAGCCCAAAAGTAACAACCCCAAATATCTTTTACATGTGAAATTTCCAAAATGCCCTCGTTCCAAAATCCGTAAATAAAAATCGGGACGAGTTGTTACAATCTACCCCCGTTAAGAAAATTTCATCCCGAAATTTGAAATAACTTGCTACACTGAAATACTCGAAAGTAGGAAGAAGAAAAATGTATATGTAAAGAAGAAATCAAGTTAGAGTGG
This sequence comes from Cydonia oblonga, assembly GCA_015708375.1. NCBI lineage: Eukaryota > Viridiplantae > Streptophyta > Magnoliopsida > Rosales > Rosaceae > Cydonia > Cydonia oblonga. The sequence continues at coordinate 2,324 of JADOBS010300305.1, read as the reverse complement.
TTGCATAAAAGGGAACATGCAGAAAAATGTATATGTAAAGAAGAAATCAAGTTAGAGTGGTTGCATAAAAGGGAACATGCCACCCCGTCGCGATCGGGTTGCAATGATTCCATCTTTTCATGCCTCCAGGCTCACACCTTCTTCCCCATCAGTGTAAAAGTAGAAATATACTTTATAAAGATATAAAGTTGAAAACATATAAGAACGTAAGGTTGAAAGTATGTACATAATACACAATAATGTCAAAATAGATAAGTAATAACATAGAGGTCGAAAACTCGTGCTGAACTTAAAACTGAAAATAGAAAAGACTTCCCCTAAAACATTTGTAATGTCAGAAAACAGATATATAACTATAATAAGGTAAGTTAAAATGCTTGCACTGAAAATTAAAGTCGAAAGTGAAAAGTGGGTCTAGCCCAACTATCGTGGACAGGTCTACCTGTCTACTTTCTTAACGAACCCATGAATAAGCTATCGATTTCACAGTCGGCTGGTCGCGATATCGACAACACATTGTTGTCTTGATAAGCAAGTATTAATTTTCTAAGGGTGCAAACATACCAATTTGTCCAGCCACTAAAGCGACAACAACACAAGCACACAGTTTCTCTAATCGTAAATCAAACATCTGAAAACCAATTCCCAAAACTCTAATGTCTAACCAGTGTTGCCAATAGAATCTATCATACCAAGTATCAAATAGTGCCACACACAAACTGAAAATAAAACTATCATCGTAATTACTCCAAAAGAGATCGGTGCAAAATCTAATCACTTAGAAACCAAAAATCAAAAGAACGCAACACATCTTTCAAGATCTAGCTAGTTCGTTAAAGATTGTCCAACAGTCTACACATAAAGATGCGATACAAGATAAACAACTTAGTACTTAAGACCTTCACGAAAACTTCACAAAACTTAGAAGCGACACACGCATCACGACGAGGTACAAAAATGGCGATACATCGAGAACCAAAACAATGTAATCCACAGCACCTACGCAAGCTGATTTATTGAAAATTTCTCTCGGATTTTGCGAACAGCTATGCTAAAAAGGCAAAGTGAACACTCACGAATGTAAGGGTCAAAACAAGTCCAACAAATCTAAAGTATATGATAACTGAAGGGAAATCGTAGCTTTGATACAAGAAATCGTGTAAGTACCTAACCTGATTCTGTGATGGCAAGTCGAGATGGTTGAGTGCGGACTCGACTTGGTGGTAGTTTAAAGCAATCTGATGGACAAAAACTCAAACTTTTTCCCCATACCAACTTTCACAACAACTTGTTACAATGATACACTCAGGAATATTCAATCACCGGTGGTAATGATTCGCTTAATATGATGTTAAAGGGTGACGGAACGATTAATGGTTCCGGCTAAAACTTTCAAATCTGAGTGGTGTTCTTGAATAGTATATCTGCTTTAGAAATGGTACGAAGTGTCATAGGGTAAGTACAAACCCAAAGTCCATTAGAATGCCTTCCAGTACCAGGAGGTGAAACAGAAATTTTGGTCAAAATCGATCGTAATCGAGATGTCGGTCTAACGAAGTCTATAATGATTTTTTTTTTGGCCAAGTGGTCGAAAGTATAGTCCTCACGGACTAGTAGATAATACGATGAGCGAGTTGATCAACAAACACCGAAACGTTATCATAATCTCCACGTGTACAAGGTGGTTTGTACAAGAAATCTATGGTGACATTCACCCATTTTCATTCGCATCCTTAATGGGTCCCCGACAACCCAAGAAGGACAAACATGGGAATTTCTTCCCACCTCCAAACAAGAATAGATGGAAATTGAGATAAGCCCAAAGGCTTCCATCTCATCGCTTCCATTTACCAATAAATTAGACATTTACTCCCATATTCAGCGACATCCCATACATACAATGCCAGTAATAAAATGGATGAAAACAGTGGTATAATTTAATACTGCCAGCATGTATGGCATAAACTGAAATGTGAGCCTCATAAAAAAATTTCCTTTTTCCAACTTCATCGCCCTTAAGCAAAAGTAACTTGTTTCATATCAAGGAAGTTCTAATTTCAAGAAGAGAAAATGATAATGGGACATAGATAGCTCGGATGAAAGTAAGCTGTCCATGGGGTTTTCTAACTAAGAGCATCAGCTACGACAATTGCCTGACCACGATGGTACTCAAAGGTGCAAACAACTCACCGATGAGTTCCTGAAGGAAATATTTGTGAAAACAAGTTCATTTGAGCAACATCTACAACATGCAATTAACAATTAAAGGCGGAATCATGTTTGTATGCACTCAAAAACAAAACTTTACCCATGAAATTCAAAGC
>JADOBS010300304.1:0-10587 GCA_015708375.1 Cydonia oblonga | reverse complement strand
GACAAGGAAGAAGATTATAGATGGTAAAGTGTGACAATATAAGCGTGAAGGGTAAAGTAGGTAACGAAGAAAGAACGGTAAAATGAGAAAGTATAAAATGCAAGGGGTAAAACAAGATTTGATGAAGAACATGTGCAATAGGTAGCTGAAAATAAGCCAAAATATTATGCGAAAATGTCACAAATTTTTTTTGCACTGAAGTTATTTATAAAAAAGTAGAAAATTAGAGGGTGATAAGTCGGAAAATTTCACCCTGGAAAATGGAAATCCTTTACGTTGCCCAGCAACAGAACAAATAACAACACTCCTAAAACCCTAAACATTTCAAAAGAACAGAGCATCCACCCAAAACCCCCAAAAAGCTGCAAAAACCCTAAAAATGTCATCTTCGATTCCCCCCCTCCGCCACCTCCGCCACCTATCCACCACCACCGCCAAGTCTACCCTCTCCATCTCAAAAGCCAAATCAAAACTCCGAACCGAGTACGACCCTGACAAAGCCCTCCAGATTTATTCCTCCGTCTCTGAACACTACTCTTCTCCCACCTCGTCTCGCTACGCCCAGGATCTCACCGTCCGCCGCCTCGCCAAGTCCCACCGCTTCGCTGAAATCGAATCCTTCATTGAATCCCACAAAAATGACCCCAAAATCACCCAGGAGCCGTTCCTGTCCACCCTCATCCGATCGTACGGCCGCGCCGGCATGTTCGACCAGGCACTGAGGACCTTTGATCAGATGGACCAGCTGGGTACTCCCAGAACCGCCATTTCCTTCAACACTCTGTTGTCTGCCTGCAACGATTCGAAGCATTTCGACAGAGTCCCCCAGCTGTTCGACGAAATTCCCAACAAGCATGGGGTCTCCCCTGATAAAGTGTCGTATGGTATACTGATTAAGTCCTATTGCGCTGCGGATAAGCCCGAGAAGGCGATGGAGACGCTTTGGTTGATGGAGGAGAAGGGTATTGAGATCACTGCGGTGACGTTCACCACAATTTTCAATGCTTTGTACAAGAAGGGCAATGGCGAAGAGGCAGAGAAGTTGTGGGATGAGATGGTGAAGAAGGGCGTTGAGGTTGATGCTGCGGCTTATAATGTGAAGATTATGTATGTCCATGGCGGGAGCGCGGACAATGTGAAAGCTTTGATAGAGGAAATGGCGAATGCCGGGCTGAAACCAGATACTATTAGTTACAATTACTTGATGACTTGCTATTTCAGGAATGGGATGATGGAAGAAGCTGTCAAGGTTTATGAGGGTTTGGAGGGAAATGCTTGTAATCCGAATGCTGCAACTTTTCGAACTTTGATATTTTATTTGTGTGAAAGTGGGGATTATGACAAGGCGTATAAAGTTTACAAGAGAAGTGTGGAGGTGCATAAGATCCCCGATTTCAATACAATGAAGTATTTGGCTGAAGGATTGGTGAAAAAGAAGAAGATGAAGGAGGCCAAGGGATTGATACGCACAATCAAGAAGAAGTTCCCTCCTAATGTTTTGGTTGCCTGGAAGAAATTGGAGCAGGGTCTAGGTTTGGCTTCTTCTGATACTGGTGCGTCTTCAGTCGCAGATGAGGAGGCTAAAGAGGCTACAGCATAAGTATTGATGGGTTTCCGGCTCATTGGTCTGAGTTTAATCCGGCGATTATTGCATCTTGGGCTGCGGCTGGTGAGCCAATCTGATTAAAAGGCGAGCAAGGATGTCAATTGGCCGCATAAAGAAGCAAGTTAGAAGCTTTTTGAAATTGTAATACTGTATGAGCTTCAATTTTGAATATTTTTATGTTGGTTTTCGTTTCGTTGTCTGCAATTTGGCAGTTGGTAAGATTTATGTGTTCTTGCTCTTGCCGTCTTTTATTCAGAAATGGAAGCAGGCCCATTTTATTTACATACCCATTGGGACCTTAGCATCCTGCATATGCCATGGCCGTTGTAATTGTGTTTTTAATAACATGTCATATCTGTTTGAAACTCATCCTGCCACATTTGACCCCTGAATTCTGTGTTGTGCTTTGGCTTATGGATGTTTCTGAGTTTAGCGGCGAAAATTTCAATATTGCTACTCACACCAGAATGAGTTTCACAAATATATCTTGGTTCAAAACTGAAACAACTGTTCGCAGGAGTTGCCAGATTATAGAGGAAAGAGAGCCGCCATATTACTTAGGAGAGAGTCGCCAAATTGCATATGAAGTTGTCATGTTTAAAAGGAGAGAGTGACCAGATTATGGAGAGTCACTGGAAACTGGAATGCAGAGGGGAGAGGAGTAGTCAACCAAAACCTTTTCTGTTATACACGATTGAGAAATTGAAAGTCCAAGAGAAAAAACAACGTCCATATCACCAATATAAAAAATTTGTGGTCAAATGTTTAAGCTGAGAATCTAAATCCGTCAACTGCTTACAATTTTTTTTTGGTATATAGGGTCAGTTCTCTTGAAGGAGGAGTGGGGGAATGAAGACTCAAATATCTCCTCCGGGTGTAGGAGCTGACTTGCCAGCTTCCGGGAGTAGGAGCTGACTTGCCAGCTTGACAAACTGCCAAGCGAAAACAAAGTACCACTGGTTGTACTGGAAATCTGGACCCTCAGGTTCTCCTCTTCATTCTTGTACTTGTATAATTGTTTTCCTATAACTTTTAAGGTTTTCCCAACTGTCTCTCTGCAGGAACATGAGGTTAAGTAGCTAATGTTTTATTGTCGAGTAGTTGAGTTGTTCTATCTTTTGGTTGAGTTATTGGTTGCTCTGCTTTTCCAAGAATTATTTGGGAACCTTTCGTTCAAATTGGCCATGTTGGCATGCCCCTATTTTCGTTTGTCTGCACTCATTTTTTGTTGAAGCTGCATCCACAGTAATAGCCTTTGTATGCAGAGCAGATTAAACCCTTTGTTCGTGTTTGATTTAGATGGTTGTAACCTGTGTGTTACTCTTAATGAAACTATATGAATATGGTTTTTTAAGATATATTGCAGTTACTTAGTGGGACAGGCTTTGTTGTTGTATTGCAGTATGAGTGTCCTTCTTCCTCTTCCAGTTACTATGTATGTTCCCAAAGAAGGAGTGGGAGAGGAAACCTCTCGTCAAGGACATGAATTGAATTTTATAGTATGGTGTAAACCTTATGCATGTCACAGTTGCCCTTCTCTTAAGATACTCTTGCTACTCTTTCCCTGTTGTGGTTTTCTGATTCTTACCATTTGTATGTATTCGACTGCTATTGAGGCAGTCAAGGTGCTTCATATGATAAAATTTTATGGGAAACCAATCTGTGTAAACGAGGTATTGAACTGTGTTTTCATAGCTTATCATTTTTGACGTATGTAATATAATTTTGATGGTTTGTGTGAATTCTTCAATTGCAGGCATCCCAAAACGGAAAGAGCTTGGACGTTGGGGAAAACAGATACACTATGACATTAGCTTTAATGTCATAATTTAAACCCGATGTCTTTTGTAGGATGGGGATGAGAAGCTCTCTTGTAGTGAACTAGGAATCGTACTTGTGAACCCAAAAGGTAATGCCTGGGAGTCTTTTGTCTTTCTACCTCTATATTGTCAAAATGCAAAGGATTTTGATTCACAATTTGGATTCTTCTTCTTCCTCCGTTTCATTTGGGCGACGAATAGCAAACATGACAGTATCCGTGCAATCGACAATAATCAAGTAACAGTGTAATATGCATATAGGGATACTAAAATGGGAGCCTCATGGGATTCTGGCGGGTTAGCCATCTTATTTAGCTGCTGCTTTGTTCGTGTTACATTGTAATTCATCTCTTTGCCACATGAATGCTTCTGGTGTATAAGACAGATTATTGTTGAATTTAGCAGACAAATAAAATTTTGTGTTTATATCAAGCAGGGAACAGAATTTGATTCGTGCTAGGACAAACAGCTGCAACGCCATACAACGCCCCACCTCCCCGATTTAGCAACCTTTCACTAGCACCTGGTTGGCGGGACACGAACTAGTTTGTGAATTTAATCCAACGGTTTGTTTCAAGTCTTAATGCTTCTTGTTTCATTTCTGCCATGCTATAGGAACTTCTGTAATATCTGATTTAGCACAGAAAACATTTTGCTTCTTGTTTTCTCGTTCGACGAAGCCTGCGTAATGCAACCGTGTAAACAATTGCTGCAACTCCAGTTTCTACACATGAGACTGATGAGCATAAATCGAATAACTTGCTTAGCCATGGTCAATTTTCATTAACGTCGTCTTGTTTGCAGATTACTCTTTCCTCTGAAATATTTGAACAAACGCCATTGTTTTAATTATGTAGAATTCCTACTACAGAACAAGGACATACCAAAAATATTCATACTTTCATCAGCATTACATTGCCTTCACCTCAAAAACCCTAAAAGTTTCACGTGTTTTTAACTAAAGATCAAACAGTTCAAACACTGGAATCATAAAAATTCCCTACCTACTAAATAGGAAGTAGAACCAACTCATAATTATTAAATCCCAACTCAACCAAGAACTAACTCGTATTCCCAAAAACTTTAATGGGAAATTTATATGAAAATTGTGAACTTAAAATCAAGAGATTCTTTGGCAATGATCTTTCGTGCCATGTAACATGTTAGTTCAAACACACACAAAGATGGTCTCATGCATTCAGGTCTTAAACAAGACTCTTTTGATGGACCTGAATGCAAGGGTACCACTCCTGTGTGTCTTGGATGCACGGGTTAGATCATGACACGAAATCCCCTGCAGAAGAAAATCTCCTAAAAATTAGGTTTATCCTAATGCCTGGGCATCGTTGATATTAGCCTCTACCCCTAGTTCGGTTCACAATTCTTGGACAAGAAATCTAGAAAGGACTAAACAAGAGTAGCCTAGCTAGAAGCCCTAGAGATTTAGTAGCCCATATCCCAATCCAGGTGGCAATAATAGTCCAAGTATAAGAATCCAAGGGTGGATTGGACATAAGGATAGGATTAGGGTTATGAGTCCTGAGCTGCTCCCACAACCGTGACTGACTGATGAGTCTGTCTAATGGTACTCTGATGAAAACATAGGGATTCTGCATGTTGTTTGCTGTTGCAAGCTAAGCCTAACCTAAAACAATATTGGGGATTGATACATAGACATAGGGTACTGGGTCCCATCAGCAGCTCACTAAAAAGGCTCTTATAGCATTTTTTTTTTCCGAAAGAAATAATCCATTAAAGGCGAATAAAAATGTTTACATTATGAGCTAGGGTATTAAACAAAAAATCTGGGCTAATACAATCTCAGGTAAAATCACGACCGTCCTTGAACACATACTTAGCCACCGAGTGGGCAGCACGATTACACTCCCCAGACACAAAGGCGAAAGTCACTGATTTCAACCTATGTGCAATAACCTCGATGTCACCAAGAATACATTCAATGCTATAGTCTAGAGCTATTTCCTTCCTTAACATCAGAATTATCGCCTTAGCATCAGATTCGATGATCACTTGATCAAAACCAAGATCGATACAAGCCAGCAAGGCGTTTCGAATAGCACAAGCTTCCGCAGCAGCAGCATTGTGGCAAAAGCCACTATCCGATCCTCCCGCAGCTTGAAGCAAACCAACAAAATCGCGACCAAGCCAACCCATGCCAGCACGCATAGTTGTCTTACACCAAGCCGCATCAGTATTGATCTTGATAAAATCATACCTAGGTTTCTGCCAATGCTTACTCAATCTCTCCACAGTCTTGAGATTCTGCATCCTCGGAGGGCAAGCAGCGGAGGAATCCCGTGAGAGGGCTTCCCTATATTCGCAGGTGCTTTGTCTCCAATCTTCCAAGACCTCAGTCGGTTGACGATGAATACCATTAAACACAACTTCATTCCTATTTTTCCAAATCCTCCACAATCTATAGGCAAAGTCTTAATAAATCTCCTTGGCATTTTCTTTGTCCTTGACCTGTTTACAGAAGTTATCCCAACTTTCTAAGAAGTCAACGTCTTCCAGAGCATAGGAATTAAGATGAAGCGGAGAGCAAAACCAAAAAACATGACTAAAATCACAACAAAAGAACAAATGGTTTTCCGTTTCATTAACTTTACCACAAACCCCACGCACATTGTCTATCCTCATGTGATGACGTTTAAGATTATGTCTGACAGCCAAGGCATTGTTACAACAATGCCAAATAAAGATTTTGATTTTGTTAGGGACTAGTAAGCTCCAGATCAAATTCCACACCTGGTTCTATTTTGTGGGTTCACTGGGGGATCCACGGCCCTTCCGTCCCAAATCGCCATTATTCATGAGCTTCATAGCCTCCCCATACCCAGATTTCACAGAGTATTCCCCGTTCTTAGTGTGATGCCAAACCAATTTGTCACAATGTCCAGATAGGCTTACTGGAATGCTTAAAATTGATGGAACATCCTCTGGATTAAACCCGGACGAGATAAGATCAGCCTTCTAGGAATTAGAGGCCGGATCGATTAGGTCACAAACCATTGTTTCTTCAAGGGAAGCTCTCGGATAGACTTTAAACATTGAGGGTTTTGGAAACCACGGGTCCTCCTTGATGTTAATACTTGCGCCATTGCCCACTCTCCACCTAAGACCCTATTGTAGCACCTTCTAGGCCTCAAAAATGCCCTTCCACAATGCCCTTCCACCCCCAAGAGGTGTTCTTCCCCCTAACAGCTTCACGAAAGGTTTTTCCCGGAAAGTATTTCTCTTTCAAAACAATAGCTAAGAGAGACATCAGATTTTGAGTGATCCGCCATCCAATCTTGGCCAAGAAGGCGAGATTGAAACACTAGATATCCTTAAAGCCCAAACCTCCAGACTTTTTTTGCTTCATTAATTGCTCCCATGACATCCAATGGACACCCTTGCGCTAATCGCTACATCTCCACCAATACTTACGAATGGCTTTCTCAATGTCCCTACAAAACCCCAATTGGAAGCTTAAAACAACTCATGGCATAGTTAGGCAAAGCCATAGCCATCGCTTTAACAAGAACCTCATTTCCAGCTTGCGATAAAAACTATTCAGCCCATCCCGCCAATCTCCCTTCAATCTTGTCTCGAATCTCCGCAAAAACCAGTTTTTTTAGTGGCCAAAATCAGCCTGAAGACCAAAATATTTCCCGAACCCCTGTTTACATTAAATCCCAAGGGTTTCTTCACTTTTAGCCTTGATACAGTTCGAGGTTTTTGATCCAAAGAAAATTGAACTTTTGGACAAGTTAACTTCCTGACCAGATCCCCGAACGTAAACCTTCAACATTTCAACAATACCATTTGCCTCCTCCACCGTGGCATTACCAAACAACACAGAATCATCTGCAAAGAAGAGATGTGTTAGTGGAATTCCAATTTGTGTAATCTTGAATCCGTGGAGCGCTCCCTGTTCCAGACCCCTCTTAATAAGCATAGAAAAGCCTTCAATACATAACAAGAACAAGTAAGGGGAGATCGGGTCTCCTTGTCTTAGCCCCCTTTGTGGCTAAATAAATCCCGTCGGAGTTCCGTTCACAAGGATGCTAAAAGAAACTGTAGAGATGCATTCCTTAATCCTTCTATAGAACAAAGGTGCGAACCCCATTTTGGTCATCATGGCAATAAGGAAGTCCCATTCGATTCGATCATACGCTTTAGCCATATCGAGCTTAATGGCCATACCTGTCTGATCCTCATTTTTTTTATGAAGCAGGGAACGTAAAATTTCGTGCACAACTAAGATATTGTCCTGAATTTGCTTCCCAGCAACAAAGGTAGATTGATTATCCCCAATGACTTTTGGCATCACCTTGTTGAGTTTATTAGTTAAAACCTTAGCTAGGATCTTGTAGATTACATTACAGAGAGCAATGGGCCTGTAATGTGTCATATTCCTAGGGCATTTAACCTTAGGAATGAGCACCAAATTTGTGTGGTTTAATTTCCGGAAAAGAGTACCAAAATGCCAGAAGGCTTAAACAATCTTCACCACATCATTTCCCATAGTATCTCAGTGATCTTGGTAAAAACAGCTAGTGAAACCATCAGGACCCAAGGATCTCATAGGAGGAATTTGAAAAACTGCCTCCATGATTTCACCATCAGAAACTGGAGCAGTCAAAGCAGTGTTGTCCTCCCGAGTAATCCGGCCCTCCATACAACTCTCAATCTCCTCAATTTGGTTAGGTCGACAAGACTGGAATAAATCAGCAAAATAGGCAATTGCCGTAGCACAGATCTCTTCGTCATTCTCGTGCCAAACCCCATGGGTGTCTTCAATCCCTAGGATCTGATTGACCCTTCTCTTTTTCACCGTTTGCGCATGAAAGAACTTAGTGTTCTTATGCCTCTCGGAGCCACTGGATTCTGGATTTCATCTTTCAGTAAGCCTCTTGTTCCTTAAATGATTTTTTGAGCTCCGTCTCTTTCTACTTTACCTCATCAGAAGCAAAACCATTGGAGCAGTAAACACCTCTGATCTCTTCCTTCAACTTTTGAATCATTTTTTTGGAGTTCCTACCATTTCCTCTGTACCAAACCTTTACGCGTCTCCTGAGGGATTTCATTTTTTCACAGAAGCGGAAAGCATGTGAACCATTGGACGCATTCCTCCACTCCTCAGAAACTAGGTCACGACATTCCTGCATTCTACTCCACCGGTCGTCATACATAAATTTCCTTCCCATCCACTCCGGAGTTTTTTCAGTAGAGAGAAATAGTAAGGCATGATCAAATCCTTCTAATACCACATGCTTGATTTATAGTATCAGGATAAAGCTCATACCAACCCAGGGTTGCCAGCCCTCGATCAAGTCTCTGCTGGATTGGCAAGGAATCCCGTTTATTCCGCCACATGAAAGGATAACCTTCATAACCCAGGTCCATAAGCTCATTCCGGGCCATAAATTCCCTGAATTCCCGTATACTATAAGCCGACCTATAGTTACCTCATTCTTCTCTTCATTGCATAAGATGTCATTGAAGTCGCCTAAGAGAAGACATCTATCCCTTTCTTGATCAATGCGTTTACTCAACCTTTGCCATTAATCCTTATGTTTCTTTTCATCAGTGCTAGCGTAAATGGCAAACAATCGCCAGAAACAGTTAAGTTTCTTATCCCAAATCTTTGCTTCAATCATAAATTCCTCAGACTTCAACAAGACAATAAGGGATTTATCTTTCCAAAAAACACACAGACCTCCCTCTATTCCTCTTGGTTCCACAGCAATCATACAATCCATTCCAAGACTCATTTTCAAATATTCATAGTTCATGCTCTTGTTTTTAGTTTCCAGTAGAACCACAATGTCGGGGGTCTGAAGCCGGTTCTGTTGCAGCAGATTGTCAACTGTTAGGTCACCCCCGATACCCTGACAGTTCCAAGTGATTATCTTTATGGAGCCTTGGGAGACCCCTTAAGGCTGGTTTCATCCGCCTCAGCAAATAGGCTTTTCCTTGGTATGTTGTTTCTAGGCTCCATCCTATAAAGTGGCTCAGTGTGCACTACATCATGGAAACCTCTTTTTCTTCATTTGCTCTCTTTCATTGCCTCATCGATGATTGGCCCCAGTTCAAATGGATCATCCTCCATATTCTGATCCCCAGAACCTGTTTCCGCATCCCTCTTCGAATCATCAACTTCGTCTCCCTTTGCAACCGTTTTGCTGCCAAGTCCCTCCTCGTCATTTGGTTCTTTATTTATATCAAAGCTCTGGCCAGTTTCTGAGGACATACCTGACATTTTCACCCGAACGTCCGACTCAGAGAAGTCCTGAAAGACGATATGCTCGGCTTCTGGAGCAATAATTCTTCCATGACCAATTAATCCTGCATCAAATGTTATTTCTCTAGCTTTCCTGGCTTTCTACTCTTCCTCTCGTTGGCAGCGGATTTTATCTGCGAGCTTTAAGCCTCATTTTTTACTTTTACTTGAAGACCATCGAGGCTTACTTGGAGAAGTAGTAGTATCAATTTCGTCCTCAGTTAGCTTATCTGTGTGACTGCTACCACTCAGAGTTATGGATCCTCCATACTGCGTGTGGCTTCCCATACCTGAGGCCGTTGAGGACCGTCCGAATCCTCTACCCTCATCTTGTTTCTCACTTCGATCATCTTTCCACCATTCTGCATTCCTTCGTCCACCGTTTGATCCTCGTGATGTCCTGTACCTGACACCAGCGCCTAGTGGATTGCCTCGCAAATCCGTCGTTGCGTCTAAGCCTTGGAATGTGAATTCTTCTTTCATCTCCCCTGAGCTAGTCCTATCATCCTTTATGTCAGCTTAAGATTCATTACAAATTCTGGTTGCGTGTCCCAGCATGCCACAAATAAGACAGTATTTCGGTAACGCTTCCTATTTGAAATCAACCCACACTTTTCCATCGTTGGGAAAGTTTACGAAAGTTCCACGCATCAGAGGCTCTCGAACATTGAACCTGATTTTCACCCTTAGAAACCTTCCAATACAATCTTTGCTTCCCGATCTATCCACCTTCTTTACCGTTCCCACCAGTCCTCCAATAGATACCGCCACCGCCTGGGTCATATTTAGCACCGGAACATTATGGATTTGGACCCAAAAGACGCCAAGAGAAAGTGGCGCCCATCTATTTAACCCACTATCCGTTCGATCTG
>JADOBS010300303.1:0-10586 GCA_015708375.1 Cydonia oblonga | reverse complement strand
GGCACCCAACTTCTAGAGCGAGCCCCAAACCATCATATAGCTCATAATGTTTGTGGAGGTCGCTCTTCCATTGAGCGAACCTACTTGAGCAAAGGTCATTGATGTACTCCATTTGGTTGGAATTGACGTTGGAGAGCTCATAGTGATGCTGCAAAACTCAACAAATAAATAGTAGTTAAAATTTATAATCTTTGTATACTTTAATAAAAATTTAGTATTTGAGGTTGAAAATACTTACCGATAATTCATAAAGCACGACATCCTTGGTTTCTTGTGGCACTGCTCTCCATGACTCCCACCTGAAAGGGCAATGGTTCTTGATAATGCAACCAACGTCGGTGGCCAACGCACTGCGCTACTCCTTTGTTGCAGCCGCACGATGTCGAGGATCCCACGTAATGGTGATCTTCTGGGTTGTGGTGCGAGTGGTCTGAGAAGTCTTTTGTAGACTGCAAAGGCCCTTGGTTTTTTTTTTTTTTTTGACTTACCAAATAAACAAAGTAAACATTACACGATTTCTATTTTCTACCGAAAATTTAGCAGAACCTGCCCCTAAAACTATAACATTTCCTAAAACCTGCACACAATATAACAACAAAAACAGCACATCCACCCAACAATTCAAACAGTTTATACCAACTGGGGACGTCAAAACAAAATTGACAACTTCTTGATATGACTTCTCAGTGCTACTTAACAATTATTAATATAGGTCAAAATCACAATTCAAAATAACTAGCTAGCATGCATGTTATTCTCTGCATAAATTAAAAGGTCAGTTCGATTTACATCAAATATTTTTTACTTTGCTGCTCAATTATTAGAGAGGATAAGATGGTTCACTTTTTAATTACACAAGATAAGTTCACATTCTATACTTGAAGGGAAATTGTGGGATTTTGAATATCCATCTTTTAAGTGGAAGTTTGATTATCTGCAACTAATAATGCAATAAATTTGCACTTTATGCCTCTAGTTGCTAAGTCAATCTCTAACACGTACATGATAATATGCTCTTTACATATATATTTTTATAATTTTTATGCGTAAGGCGCCTACTAAATAAGAGGCATTTTGTATAAACATATTCTACAATAAATGAGAGATTTGTGCTTAATGTTTTAGTGAACAGAATTATACTTACAGCAGCTAATATATGCTTTCTTTTATATCACATTTGGTTTTTTAGGGAGGTGTCCTTAGCTCTTATAAATCATACAAGTTTCTTCAAAAATCAAGAATAGTATTTAGTTATGATGCTCTTTGAAAACAAGATCAAAACGATTATTGTGCTTGAAGTACTTCAACTGGTGTATATAGTCAAGGATATACAATCATTTTAAATGAGCATCTCTATAATTATATGTTCCCTATTTTTCTTTTTGGTTAAATGTGTTTGCACATAAGCTATCTACACTAATATACACCAAAAGATGAGGAGAATGAGGGAGTGAAGGAGGGAGCAAGCTTACCTGTCTGGGACCCCTCTCCATAGACAGAGGAAGCGTCACCAGAAGTTTGGGGCCGTCGATGAGTCCGTTAGGCGCTTAGGACAGGATGCATCACTGAATAAGTCGATGATACAACAACCATAGACACCATTGGCCTCAAAGGCATGACCGGATGGACACCCATTGTGGCCATTTCAGGTGTGGAGGTAGCAGCAACATTACCTCCTTCAAAAGGTGTCTGATTGCCCCTACTAGTTGCTTGCCGGTTTGATATTAAGTTTGACATCTACAAAAACAATCATGAATCGGTTTAGATATCATCTTATTATATGCATTTCATTTCACATATATAAGGTGAACGAAAACAACACAAGCAAACCCAAAAAACCACAAACCATGATTTATTCAACACTTGAAGCCACTAATTATTAGTTATTCGATCTTTCAAGCACACAAACATCACACTAGATGCTTTATGTATCCAAAGAGTGATAGAAGCTTAATTTTATTTTCTGACTTGTACAAATACCAAAGCATTTCACATATTAGGTTCCAATATGAAGGCTTGCTTTGTAATGTATGTTAATTACAGCCATCCATTCGTAAAGATAATATGAAATCCCCAAAAAACTTTATAACACATGGAATATCTAGAAGATGTCATTGTAATTTTTAAAAACCTCGTCTCAATAGGGTGGAGAATGTCACATATCATAAAAAAACCTAAAGCTTACAACCAAGTTCCATTGGGTCAAAGATTCCTATGAATGATAAAACTCATTCTCCAACTGCCTCAAATAGAAGGTGTTCATATTATATTTCCCAACTCTTCAAATCCAGGATTTGGGGGTCCTCCATCCATACTAAGAAGAAAGAGTATTATTCATTCAATTAAAACTGCACACATGCAATATATTCCTTTGTGTACTTTTACCCATACATGCATGTGGGGGAAGAATGAGATAAACATCCCAGGCTAAGGGAGAAGTAAGAACTGGATAGAATGATATGCAAGCAATTAGCTCTATAAATAGATATAGAGTTTAGGTTTTTTTTGAATCTCAAATCCATAAAAATGATGAGAAAATCATATAAAACAAATAGAAACAAGACTATTATCTGAAATCAAGTATTCTGTCTTAATAGGAAAAATCCCTAGAACTTTTTTTGGGAACAAATAGTATACCTCAGTCATTCTACAAGTACGAATTGCACTTGGGATGGCCTATTCGCCCTTCAATCAAAGGTCAAAACTAAACACAAGCAATGAAAATCGCGTGCAACTGTTCGTACCCAAAACCCAAAGTCTCAACCCTTTGCACAGTAACTCACTGTGATTCTAAAGCAACAAAAACCCCAGAAAACATGCTCTTGGTTCAGACTTGCTCACACAAACACACACACCACTAATGAATTATACTTTCATATAGCCCCACAACAGTAAATTCACCACACTCAAATCAAATCTAGGGTTTCAGAAACCCTAACAAAACAATTCAAGAACAAATAGTAAGACCAAATTTAGCTACTTATACACAAAATCTCCACTAATCACATATAAAATTATTCCTAAAAAAATTATATAACTCATACATGAAAGTAAAAAACACCAAAATTGGTACCTTCAGCTGACTGCTCTATTCCCCAATTCTGGGTTTTATTCAACCACCAAAACCCTATAACAAAAGCCAAAGAAATCAATGAAATTCATGCACCAATTGAATTGAAGCTTCGGGCGAAAATTGAAGTGCTGCAAATACTACAAAAGGAGAATTATTTAACAGAAAATTTGAAAAGGTATATAATAATCAAACCTTTATAAAAAATAAAAAAAATTCCCCAACTTGTCAATCTGTAATTCGAACCCTAATTCAAAAACCCTACACCGTGAGCAACTACGATTCCCAATCCCTACTCTCAATCCCTAACCCAGGATTCCCAATTCCAACCCTAAATCCCAGGATTCCTAATTTCAACCCTAAATCACTAAATGTTGTAACTAAAACAATTGAAGATCAAAATTCAGAAAATTGCACTTATAAATAATTAAATTAAGGGAGATGAAGACTGGGTCCTTACCTAGTATATTTGCGTGCGGTGTGGCGTCGGAGTGATGTGGAATCGAAACGAAGAGTGACATAGAGACAGAGAAACCGAGGGAGTGCGAGAGAGGGAGAGAGGGAGACACTGAGATTGAGTCTGAGATAGAGAGATAGAGTGAGGAGGTTGACTGAATGGAGAGTGAGAGAGAGGAGCTTGGGTTTGAGAAGAGTTCGAATTACAAATAGCGAGAGAAGCTTGAGTCTGAGATAAACAGAGATAGTGAAATGAATTGACGGCGCAGAAATACATACGCGCCCAATTTTGGGAAGAAAAAAAAATCAAATTTTTACATTTTTTACGCGATGAAGATGTTTAAACTTTCGTCGTGCAATCATTTTTTTTTTTAAAATGATCTTTTTTTTTAATATTTGCGCGACAAATATTTATAAAACTTCACCACACATAATTGTAAATTTAATATATTTTTTGGTTTAAATAAATAAATAAATTTATTTTAATTTACTTTTGTTACAAATTTTAAAGGAAACTTTTGTTCGTATACAACGTTTTTAAATACCATTCAATACATTTAATTATTATACATCACAATTTTTCATTAATCTTCATCCAAACTAGAATAAAGATCATCACTATCGTTAGATTCAGACTCTCATTCCTCCTCGTCTATAGGCACATCAACATCGTTGTTCACGCGCTCGGGTGCATTGTATCGTGGCAGATCTCTGAGGTCAATCGTAATGGAATTGATCAGTATTTCGATTTTAGGACCGCCAGCTACCTGATACGATTCCTATAGAATAGTCATATCCCACAATGTATCTGTACGAAGTGTCGTTGAAGTCTCCAATTGTTGGTAACAACGTCACCATAAGCGTTATCGGCAGTAGGATCTCGGTCTGCAATATCATACACCCCTCTGTGCTCAATCTTTTGAACTACTTTTCATCCCCTCCCAGCCTTAGGGTCATCTATATAGAAAATTTATTTAGCCATCGTTGCCAAAATATAAAGGTCATTGTTATACCAACATCTATTAGTGTTGACAGATAGCAAGCCATCGTTCCGCTTAACACCTCCAACCCGACATGAGTTTGTATCAAACCAGCAACACTTAAAGAGGATAACTTGACATCGGTCTTTGTAAAGCAATTGCACAACACTTGTCAGTTTTCCATAGAAATCAATGTCTGCAATGTCGCCCGCACCCAGTACATGTACCCCACTATTTTGCGTACAAAGCTTGTCATCGTGATCAGCTGCCAAAAACTTGATGCCATTTACATGACAACCGGAGTACAATTTTACGCTTAGGCGCCCAATCGCCAAGTTGTACAATTCTTCACTATAAGCGGGAGAATTAATTTCCTTCAATTTCTTCACCTAAATAAAAGAGATAAATATGTCATGTTAGTTTAACATTTACAATTATGCAAAAATCCCAAACATGAACAACTTACATTTTCACGAAACCATCGAGGAAACAATTCACGATGCTTTTTGGCATATAAATGTGAAGGATGTTCCCGCTTCATCAACTCTTCATGCTCATCTAGGTACGTAATTGTCTCGTCATAATTGTTAAGTACAAACCAATGTGCTACCTACATATCTTTTTTGTCAAACGCCTCCCCTTTGATTTGTTCGCCAAATGGTCGTGCAATTTGGGCAAAAACATAAATTTTTTCACTTCTCACACCACTGTCATTATTGAATTGTTGTTGGTTGAACGTAGTCTCAATGTTTTGTAGGCACATTGCACAAAATGTAAACGACTCAAAGCCAACCTATGCCTCCACGATTGATCATTCGGGCTTTGCCCTATTCCACACACTCTTTTTTTAATTCACCCAGTAGTCTACATCAATAAAAAAAATTATCATATAAAATTAGTGTAATTGTACATACATCACAAATTAAAGTATTTATGGCGATTATATACCTTTTAATCGGATACATCCATCGATAGTTGACAGGTCTAGCTAGAAGTGCCTCATTCGGCAAGTGATCATGAGATGGATCATGCTTGTGAAGAAAGTTGGAGGAAATATTTGTTTAAACTTGCATAGCACTTCAATAATATCGTCGCATAACTATTTAACATCGGACTTCTGCAAAGTTTTGGTAGTTAATTGAGAAAAATATCTCGCTAACAACATAATTGGCTTCACCACATCTTCAAGCAAGAGGTGTCGAATTCCTACTAGGAGAAGACGTTGACGTATGACATGACAATCATGACTCTTGAGGCTGGAAAATTTGACTCCATCCACGTTTGTGCAACGACCGATGTTTGAAGCATACCCATCTGGAACCTTTACAGAAGATAGAGACCGCAAAAATTCTTTCCTCTTTTTCGGTTTCACTGAAAATGATGCGAGCTTCTTTCTGGCTTTGTCTCTGTCCTTTGTCATCCATAAATCTAGCCTAATGCCCATTTTTCCCAGATCGATCCAAGCTTTTATTGTGTCCTGTGTTTGTCCCTCGATGTCCAGTATAATTCCGACCAACGTATCAAACATATTTTTCTCAACATGCATTACATCAATGTTGTGTCTCAATTTTAATTTGGACCAGTACGGAAGCTCGAACAACCTCATTTTGTGCGTCCAATTTAGATGTGTGTCTAGCCTTGTCCTATTTACAAATTTGCCCAACAGAGCAAAATCCAATCGATTCACCTGAGCCAAAATTTCATCAACAGACCATTCTTTGGGTCTTGGCCGAAGATCAGTGTCATTGAAGAAGGCTGTCTCGTTCTGACACCACTTGTGGTCCCATGGGAACCACCTACGATGCCCTAGGTAACAAACTTTTCCCACATGCCAACTAGACGTCGTGTCCTTTTTGCAAACTGGGCATGCGTAATAGCCTTTAGTGCTCCACCCAGACATCATAGCGTACGCATGAAAATCATTTATAGTCCACATCACAGCTGCTCTCAAAGTGAACATCTTCTTGGTAGATTTATCATACGTGGGAACACCGTTTTCCCATAATTCTTTTAGTTCATCGACCAACGGTTGTAAATACATATGCCCGGATCTTCAGTTATTAACAACGTCATCATTATAAATTATTTTTTCATGCACTTCCAAGGCGAAAAATTATACGAAATTGCAAAGATTGGCCAAGTGTTTTGATTTTTGTTTAGAACCCTGAACAGATTAAACCCGTCTGTCGCAAGTCCTAATCTAACGTTCTAGGGCTCACGTGCAAATTCAGGGTACGGCCGATCAAACTCTTTCCAGGCCTCTCCATCTACAAGATGTCTCATAACATCATCATCCACTAGTCTGTCCTTATGCCACTTTATGTTGCTTGCAGTGTGCGTCGACATATACATTTGCTGCAACTTGGGCTTTAATGGGAGATAACGCATAACTTTTTGTGGATTCTTCGTTCTTGTATTCTGAGATGTCATTTTAAACTGCGACTCATTACATATAGAGAATTTATCCAACACTTTATTCTCTTTGTAGAACAAAATGCAATTATTTTTACACTGATGAATTTTTTCATGTTCCAATCCAAGACCACTTAGTACCTTCTTTGCACTTTTATGATCTTTAGGAAGGCAATTTTCCTTTGGAAACATCCTCTTGAAAAGCCCCAAAAAGTAATCAAAACACTGGTTCGACATACGAAGCTTTGTTTTTCCATGCATCAACTCAACAATGGTCGTGAGCATCGAAAATCCTTCCCAACTGGGGCATAATTCTTGCTTGCCACTTTTTAATAGTTTTTCGTATTTTTCGAATGCTTCATTGTCCTTGGTGGGATGGACGCCATCTTCTACTTTCACATTCGTATTTAAACTAGCAATTGGAAAAACATCAATGATAATGTCCATAATTTGATCATTTGGCTCTACAACAGAGTCAACTGTATCCACTGCTCGGGTAATGTGGGAGGATGAAGCATATTATATTTGTTCTCCATGATGATTCCATGTAGTATAGGTTTCCATTCCCATTTCTCACTAAATGGTATTGAACAGTTTCAAAATATTCAATCCTTAAGTTGTTACACTTTCTACAAGGACACTGAATTTAAGTTGAACCACGGTTGTTTGCTATTGCAAAATCGATGAACTGATTTATTCCATCCAAATATTCATTAGCACATCTATTAGGATTATGTATCCACTATTTGTCCATTTCACCAACAAACAAACAAAATTTAAAAAAGGGTTACAACAACTTCAATTATGACATACCACCTTATGCCTCTGGTATGGGTCATATCTCGTTCAAGAATGCATAGTTACAGGCTGTAATTTACGGTTCCAACACATTAGAGTTCGAGCGTGGGAAAAATTCGGCAGCATCTCCCTACAGTTCTTCAAGTGCACGATGTAGATACAAAAAACTATGAAGCACCCGAAGAACACAAAGAGATGTTACCACATTTTCCACGTTCAAACTCTAATGCGTGAACAGCAAACTACAACATGTAAATGTGCAATCTCAAACTGTCCAAATTTTGGGACAATTCAAGAATTAATTGTACCACAGTCATGCTTTCGTATCCATTCGTGAAATCCAACTAATTCTCAAACGAGAAACTAAGCTTATATGAACATTGCAAACCATTTTTTGTACATCCAAACAAAAATGATTGCATACAAATACATAAACTCACAACACCTATAAACTACATACGCCACAATTTAAATGAATGAAAATTGGATAACTTAGTTAAGAAAAATTATACCTCAAACTGTTGGAAATTGCACTAGGGGAAGATAGCTGTTGCAATTGTTTTGTAACTTATGCCTTCCTGCAATCTGGTTAAGTTCAGTAAAGTGAAGAACTTTTTCGAGATGCAACCATCGTCGTGCAAAACCTTGGGCTTCAACATTTTTAGCGCCATTTGACTACGATTTCCTAGGATTTTTGAACCCATTGTGCGATGAACCACAGTTCGCTGAGCTTTTTTTTTTGGACATTGACGTGGCCTTCAACTTTTTGCTCTCCTTCCGACTTTCCCGAGTTTTTTAAACCTGTTAGTTCGTCGCGCTTGTATTTTTTTTTTTTTTGGGATATTGACAACATTTTTCCATTAACTCTTCAATTTTTTTTCAAACGACATACATATTTAATAAATAATACCGCATGTGGATATTTAATAAATAATACCGCATGTGGATATTTAATTAATATACTTATTAAAATGCATTAATTTCATTCATAATAAACATCAAGTACATATTTAATCAAAAAAATTCATACTAAAAAAATTAAAATTCATATATAATTATTAAATAGGCAATAAAATTAAAATAAGATATCCCATGCAAAAATTAATAAATAAAAATCTCACTATTATATTATATTTAACAAACATAATTATTATTTAACTAATGAAATTGGCACATACAGCTAACTCATCAATCATGTGCATCTTTTACTCCTCGAGGATGGCTCTCCAAGGCTCCCAATCTGCAGCACATTTGGTATGCACCATTGCTCCTATGTCAGACTAAAAGCTGGCGCCCTTATCTGACTTCACAACCCCTATTATTTCGTCCACAGTGATTCGGTAACGACTTCCTCCATAAGTGTGTCAGACCCGTACCGTAGCTCTTTTCTTCTTGGCTATCAACAAAAAATAATTTCATACTACTAAAGCTAAATAAAAACTTTATACAAAATGAAAAGAATTTCAACACAAACCTTTTCCAGAACCTTCTTTATCTGTTGCCTTTGATGAACGTGCATCTTTGTCGGCCATCGTACCAACACTCAAAGAGCGAACTGATTATAATCATCAGAATTGCAAGGTTAGGGACTTTGCGCAATGAAAACTTTGTCGCGCAAACACATGCAGTAAATACAATATTTATTTATCTGATTCAGATGTGCCAAATATGTTGACCTATAACTTGCGCGACGAAACCTTTATCGCTCAAGAGTTTGCACAGCAACAACTTTGTCACACAAAGGTTTTACCGACAAAGTTATTGTAATTATAAAGTTTACGTAAACACGTATATCTATGTTTACATAAACTTTATAGTTACCAACAAATTTTCAGTTATAATATGTATTCTAAAAATAATTACTACCTTAAATAAATTGATATTATATTCCATTCAATTAATACATTAAATAATTAATACCTTAAATAAATTGATATTATATTCCATTCACTTAATACACGAAATAATTAATACCTTAAACAAATTATATTATATTCCATTCAATTAATACCTTAAATATATTAGTATTATACTCCATTCAATTATTTAAATAACCAAACATGAATTAAAACATAATTAAGTCCAAATACATAATTTATAAAAAGTACCTTAAATTTAAATATTGTCATACAAAACATAAATTTAAAACTACTATTTCGATGGTCCTCCCTTCCGCTAGACTTCATAACGCCACCTATTGTAACCTCCCTCCAATGCATCCTCCATCAACTTCATCAAATGTTCGTTCGTACCATCATCAAGAGTATACTTACACTGTTACACATATATGCAAATAATTAATTCTTACATATAACAAAAAATTTCACAAAATTAATTATTGATCCATCAACAATATACTTACTAATAATTCATCCATCACCGCCTTCTTCACATTCTCTGACACATCTTTCCAAGAACGCCACTCAGCAGTAGGACAATTGTTCCCCATGGCTACAGCAATCACATGCACGAACTGAAAACGCTCATTCAGGTTGGCGTCGGTCACATTATCATCCTTGTTTTTATCCTCCATCTCAGCACGAACAGAATTGTGAAGAAAAAGGAAAGCATAAATGCATATTTATAGGAAGGCTAGGGCCTTTGTGCGACGAAGGCTTTGTCGCACAAAGACCTCACTAAATACGTTCCAGATTCTATTGATTCACATGCACTGAATGCTCTGACTGTAACTTGCGCGACAAAGCCTTTGTCGCACAAGTGTTCCTCAGTTTCCCAAGCGTTAAATGTTCTGCCCTAGAAAATGAACAAGCTTTGTGCGACGAAGATTTTATCATGCAAAGATACAGCACGAAAATCTTTGTCGCGCGTTAGTTTTCCCGCAAAAAAAAAAAAAAAAAAAAAAGAAGGGT
>JADOBS010300302.1:0-10586 GCA_015708375.1 Cydonia oblonga | reverse complement strand
TTTTTTTTAGTAACAAAGAAGGGAGTTTAACAATGAAGTATGAACATCTTTTAATATGAACAAAATAAATAAATATCACTAAACTAGTAACTACGTATAATCTGACGTACCATGTATGTTTCTCGTTGTACCTTGTACCATAAAAAAGTTGCAAGTGGCTAACTTTTGCATAAGTGTTGAACCTTTCTTATTGGTATATCACACGATTACCGCAATGCTAAATAGAAAATTGGAAAACAAATCGCACTCAGCAGCATTAAAGGTACTGCCAAATGGTATGGGGAAAAACACACACTGTAACCACTATACTAAGATCTGACCAAAAAAAAAAGCCACTATACTAAGTTTTCATTATTCTTAGCAGTTAGCAAACAAAAGAATAACATTATTTAATTAATTTTTTTCGTGCTTTTATTTTAACTTCCTTTTCTTTTTTTTTTGGGTAACAGATAACATTATTATTTTAACTTCTATTAGTTTATAGACGTGTGATCGTTAATTAGAACAGACGTGCTCCATATTAATCACTATGCATTTGTATTTGAATATTTTTCTTTGTAATTTGATTAATTTAAAGCAATATCGATTAATTAAAAAACTTTTTGCTAATTTTCTTAGTTGGATGACTGAAACCTTATCAAGTGGATTATTTTAACTAAAATTATGATCCACCTGTAACATACGTAATTTTTAACAAAAATTGCTAAAGGTGGGACCCACAATGATGAATCTATGGCAACGTGTCCGGTCCAACCATTTGGCTTGGCTAGGTACTTATAAACTAATTAACCATTAGTTACAAGCGTAATGCTTGCTCAACTGTAAAGATAAGGTTGTTAAATTATTTAACCTAGAGGGTGACACAAGAACATATTGCCAATTAGGCAATTAGGTCAGATTTGTCCATAGACGTGCAGAAACACGTGATCAAGTCATATGATGTGATAAAGTAAAGATGGTGTTATTAATACTTTGTAATGTATATTTGGGTTGGGTTCATGTTTAAGTCAAAAGAAAATTTAGGGGAAAATATTCATAAAAATAAATTAAAATAGAGTGTACAAAAAATTTCAGTCTAATGCAACTTTGAGTCCATTTTCATGTAAGAATAGTGAAAAAAAAGGGGCTAAATTTTTTAACCTTAGCATTTGAGATGGTCTAACAAGACTAAGATTGACAAAATATCCGTTGTATATAATGCTTCTTAATAATTTGGTTGTAACTTAATATACACTGATAAGTTTTTATGTGTACTAAAAATACCTCTCGAGTGTTACCATTTTATATATTATAATAAATGTGGACAACATAATTAATGTCTCACTTTTCGACTATATTAATGAAACCAACTACATGTACTATAATTTGATTAGAATACTCATAATTTTGGGCTGGTTTTATAGAATTTGAGCCAAAAATGTCATTTATGTTGTGGCCTATATTTAAGTGAGGGGTGAGGCATGGAGAGAAAGAGTGTGGAGAATGGACTTGATGAATTGTGTGTTAATTCTCAGTCTTTGTACCTTTATTTATAGTAATAAGGAGAAGAGAAACTTACTCTTCAAGTAATACAAATTCTATTAGGAAAGATCTTCTAGATCCCAAATGATTCTTAATCTATCTCTACTTAGGATTTACACAATCACAATATGTATTAGAACAATGTCACAATACTCCCCCTTGAGTGTGCAAATACTCAAGTAGATGGCGCATCAGTTCTTCAGGCAAATGTAGAAGCAGTTGATGAAATTGTCTCGTCTAGTCGGCACAAATAACGAATACGAGTCTCAAAACAAACAGAAGAATGCATGAGTGGTAAAACTCACAACACCTCACTATGGCAAAACCCAAGGTGGGACAAAAGCCCATAGTCAAAGGAAAAACTGAGAAGTTGTTTTAAGTCAAAACTATACATCTTCGAGACGCAAGTAGAATGTACACAAGGGTATGACCAGCCCAAGATGGGTGCCTCATCAAAACCTAGTCAGGTAGCAAAAACCCAGTGGGAAAAATGCTCCTAAGCATAGGGAAAAAGAGAACACTAAGGTCAAGTGAGTATACTTCTGGATACTCCTCCTGAGTTTGACAGAACTTCCAAATGCAACTACAAGCATTGCAAGTAAGAAAGTTATGCATACAATTCCTCGAACAAATTTCTGAAAGGTAGACTTCGGCAGTGACTCCGTGTAGAGGTTAGCAAGGTTGTCTGGGATTGGACTGCTTGACTTCAATCTTTTTATGCTCATGTTGATGTAGACACAATATGTTTGGCGTTGACTTGTTAGATGTATCATAATCTAGTCAATACATATGACACTGTCTTTATGAATCGTTATTGGGACTCAACCACGGATGAAAATCGCAGGGACTTCGAATATGCTCAACAAAAGTTCTCGACCATATCTCTCACGTGATGAGATACAATGAGTTTTGGAACAATTCAAAGGTTTTGCAACAAAAGGTCCATCTAGTTGATCTTCAATATATTGCACAGTTTCTTAATGATAAATACATAACCATTCAGGAGCGTACCTTATGCCGTCAGACAGATGGTCTCATTCAGCAAATCCCATAAGGTATGCATCATTCCGAAGATTAAGGGGGTGTGATCTTAATAGAGATGCATAGAGATAAATAAGCCCAAATCCATAGTAACAAAAAACATCTTTAACACCAATTTCGTGGTGGCATGTAGGCGCAGTGCTGCCTTATACCAAAAGATTATCAGCACATTAAGATGTCTGATCTAGTGCATTGAGCTAAGTACAACAAACGCCAATTATACTTAGATATGGTTGCCTCACGTTCCAATATGGAACCTTATGCTCCATATCCTCCGTAAAGGTCTCATTTGCATCTAGCGTATAGACAATCAGGGTATACTCGGACGTACCACCTTCCGGGTCACTGGTGGACTAGAATAACATTAGAACTAGCTTAAAACTTCAGGTCGAGGTAATGTCAGGTTTTTCCAAGATCATTCATCTTAAAGTCCGACTTTATGTGCGAGTGAGTTTTCTCAACTCTAGCAAATTCGGATTTTGTACATGCATGGGCATATATCCCTAACTGATCAAATATTCACTTAGACGGGTATACCATATTTGCCCGGATAGTTCTGCATCTGCAAAATGAATGCCTCATCAGAATTGAAAATGGTGTTCTTATGGTCTACAACTATTTGAATCAGTACATGTAAGTCATTTGGAAACTCCATGTAGGTTTCGTATCAGGATCCCAGAGATACTACAACCATGTTTGTAATGTTGCACTCAATCGCATGGCGCATGAGAGAAACCTTGCGCCACAAGGTGTCATATCGTATTATTTCATTCATCTCATTTATCATATATTGATTCTTCAAGTCGACCAATCAGTTCTACATTGACACTAATCAACAGAATGCAGTTCGTTCTCATTGTTTTCATTTATGTCGATAGTAACCATATAAATGAAACATCATCTATGATAATCTCATTCCAATTCCATATCTCACCAAACTAGTATACTGGACCAAAAACTTCATGTTTTGGGAGTAATCTGGATTTAATCTCATGAGATAGAAAGGATTGAGATAGCAATCAAAGGGCGGATTCGTTCGTGCCATGTTCCTTCATTTTCGGGGAGGTGAATCCTTCGAACTGAGTGATCTACCACGCTTCTGGCGCATGACAAATTGATTGGCTAGCCGCCAATATACGAGGACGGCCACAGTAATGGCATTCCTACTTTCGGGGACGAAGGTCCGTCGTAGATTTGGTACATTCATCTTTGCAAGCACATTTGCAGCCGGTATATGTGATCTCGTCACTTTTGCTAGATCAAGTGTCTGGTTATACTCTAGTGATATAGATTGGGATTGAGATGAGACCTAGTAAGGATGTCCACGGGTCGTTATTTAGGAACGTTGATGTTCTTATCTCCCCCTAACAATGGGAAGATTGTCTCATAAAAGTGACAATCCATAATAGAGCAGTAAAGAGATCGCATGCCAAAGGTTCTAAATAATTAATATAATAAGGAGAATCATAACTGACATAGATTTCCATCCTTCTCTAAGGACCCATTTTTGTACGTCAGGGCGGCGCAAATGGCACATAGACCGCATAACCAAAGACGAGCAGTTGTGATATGTTGGGTTCGTATCTGGTAACCAACTGACACGCGGTTTATAAGGTTGGATCCTAACGGGCCTTAAGGGGACCAACATGGTTGCTTGCAATATTTCATAGCCCCAAGCAGAGATCGAGAACTTGGTACGTATGACCAAGGATCACACAATCATTTGAAGGCATTTAATGAATGCTTCTGCTAGGCCGTTTTGGATATGAACATGGGGTACTGGATGTTCAACTTCAAAATCAAACCAACATGCAATATCCATTGAAAGTTTTCGATGTAAATTCTCTAACTTATCCAATCAAATAGATTTGATAAGATAATCAGGGTGGTGAGCTCTAAGCTTGTTAATCTAAGCCATTAGTGTGGAGAAGGCAGCTTGTGGATAACAGCTACACATGTGACCAATGTGTAGAAGCCTCAACCAATACTATAAAGTATCTAAATGGTCCGCCAGGTCATTGAATCAGTCTATAAATGTCCCCTTGAATCTTTTGTAGAAAAGATAGATGGTGCTAAGGCATGATATGCTTCTAAGTATGATGTCTTTACTTCTGGTAAGAGGATGCCCAAAAACGATGCATCACGAATCATCCTAGATATCCTAAATGTACATTCATAGCGAAAATTCCTTTGAAATCTCAGGCATTTGTAGGCCACATAGTGGGCCTGAATGGGTGTAATCCATTCGTTAAGCGTTTCATCTTCTTTAGAATATGCTTCTAGCTATATTCGTAGAAAGTGCAATTGGGTAATATGCAAAGGAGTTTTACTCCATGTTCTACATTGGTTTCAATACAGTAATAATGCTCTCGAATATCCTTAAAGCTCAAAAGGCATTCTTCCGGAGCGAGTGAGTATAAGACTTCCCTTTATAGTAAAATTAGTACTATTGGACAATATAGGGCAGTGTCATGCCCCACAATCAGGTTGGATAAGCCTGAAAGGGTTGTGAGAGGGATTAGGTATGAAGTTAGCATAGAACCAGACATCTAACTTCCCAATAAAAAATACCAAAGCATGAGTTAATTGTATTAGTCACATGTAGTAATTTTCATTAATTAACTCTTTTTCAAGAATAATAGTGTCATCCAAACACCAATCTTAAATCTGAGAATAAAATAAATTGTTCATAAAGTAAACCAAATATACAAAAAGGGTTCGGTCAATACGGCCTTCTATGTCAAATTTCGCTGGTCAAATATGTTATGTGGAACAAAATTAGTCTCACAGATTGACTACGGGAATGGTACTCTTCAACAACATTGGTAGAAGCATATAAAAGTGCATAACCAATGATCTATTCTGTCAAAACGAAATTAGATTCTATAGGGTTGAGGTTTGGGCATGATACCATCTCTTGGCAAGCCAGATTCTACCATAAGTTGTAAAAAATAAAAAAAAATAAAAAAAAACTCCAAATTAGATTGTGAGAGAGAGACAGACCCAGACTTTGGTTCGATAGGCTCCAGCCGAAGTTGGAGGTGTCTGTTCGCTAGGCCTCTACCAAAGCAATGCTTATCGTTCGGTGTACCTCTACCGAAGCATAGCATGCCCTTCGGTGCATCCTTGCCGAAGCAGGACACCACCAGTCGATAGACTCTAGCCGAAACTGGGTCTATATTGTTCGGTAGCTCCTAATCGAATTGCTAAGGTACCTTTCTCTCACAAGTGTGGTACTAATCAGATCTGAGAATTTGGTAAACTTTCGCTCTCTATACTGCTACTTCATGAGCAATATAGAGATAAGGAAGGGCGAGAAAGATATTCTCTAGTCAAAATTCAATCGGATATAAACTTAAGAATTATACCTATTTATAGACGTAAAAAGGTTTCAATCATGTCTTGCTTCGGGCAAGAATTCATTTTTGCATAATTGGAAACGGTCCATAAGAGCAAGTCAAATAGTCATGGAGTCCTCAACAATGAGGTACTTCCATTTGATATGCTTCAGGCATAAGTCTTCGAATGAAGATCATGGCGGAGGCTTATTTAGCTCTTCCATACCATAACTGGCTACAATGATTTCGCAACTCATCGTAGTCAAGAGAGATGTCACGTCTTGTATCCACATAAAATAGTTTCTTGCTTGAAACTTCCAAATCAGTGAAATCAAACTTGTTACAGTTCGACAATGCGCTAAATGGAGGAAACAAGAATGTGATTGGTGCTTTAGGAAATAAAATTTCCATAAACATCAAACATGCATGTTCTAAGACATGGTTTTGTTAAATAGATTTAAGCATAGAGAACCTCAAGTCTCAACATGAGTGTTGGGTGTTAAGAAACTTCAAGTTTCTATGGCACTTTTCCGAAACTTCGGGTTCAAAAGTATAAACTTCAAGTTCATAATACCTGCAAACAAATGCAGTATATACAAGACATAATATATAAAGCAAAAGAAAACAAATATATGTGAATAGGTCTTCGGAGCCTAGGATAGTTATTTAATTAATCATTAGTCTTCAAGCTAATGGGAAGAATTGGGAGAAAATTATAAACCCTGCAGTGCCAAAAAAAAAAAAATTTAGGCGTTTAAATTTGGTGGCCTAAAATGGACCAAAGCCCACAGGAAGCATAAAAAAATATGTATCGTAAGGCCTATGCCCAAATCTAGGCTAGACAAAAGGCGAGCCGAGTTAAGGAGGAAGGCAGCATGCTTTCCTAGCATGAGTGACCTACTGCTGGCAGGCTCAAGGAGCTGGGAATATATAAGGCCCAAAATGGGGGCTCATATCCTATGTGGTGCAGCATAGGGTAAACAGGAGGTCCACCGAGAGGCATGATCCAATGTAAGGCGTCACATAGGAGCACCACAGCCACACAGGGCGAGCAAAATAGCTGCACTGGGCCCCTGCCCAGGAGGAAAAAAAACTAGTTTTTTTTTTAGTTGTTGGGGGTTGAGTTATCAAGGCACATGTGGACCAAGAAAACATCCCAACCGTTGTTGGGTGTGCTCGCCAAAAAGGAAAGTCAATGCCACAGTTTTAGGTCTGGAAAACTCGGGCGAGTTCGTGTTCAATGATGACCACAATGGCAAACGGAAAATGGATGTTGACGTTCAAAATCAAGAACCCGAGAAAAATCAAATTAGGATTTCAAAAAATCCAATGAGATTCGAATGAATCTTGACCAAAAATTCGTCGTGGATGATTTTCAGGTCGTTGTGGATGTTGACCCATGGCTGCAAGCCAGACTTGGCCGTGGTTTTTTTATAATGGCACGTTGCCATTCATAGCGTCGGGTCTGGGTTCAGGCCTGGAGCAATTACTTCGTGGCTTGTCTTGCGGATTGGCTAGGCTCTACCGGCTCAGGTTGCTGGGCTCGATGGCCGCAGTTTGCTGGGTTGGGTTCTTGAAACCTTAGTTTTAAATTAATTTTTTTTTTCAATTCAATTATATGCATATATAACAATATATAATTCAATTCATGCATATTCAATATAATTCATAGGCTCATAGCAATATTCAATTCACATAATTTAACAATTATGAATATAATGCATATACAATTTATGTAGAATCTAAAATTCAAAAAATGTATAGTTAGGTCGTACATTATGGTGAATGTTCATGCTATCAGGGCTGCAAAAATGTCCAGATAAAAACCATTGTTTTGGAAGAACCTGATTGCGTGATGATATTGATGAACTGGTTTGATGCAAAAAATTATTTCTTCAACTTTGGTTTTCCATCTCCAAAGCTTGTATCACATTGAAGAAGAAAAACAAAATGTAAATTGAATCAATAAAAATATATGAATTAAAAAAAATTAATCAATTAAAAATAATTGAAACGTGATACTCCTCTAATTGAAGACGAATAAATTCTCTTTAGCATAGCGTGCTGATAACGTGTTGTGGCCTATATTTAACTAAGGGTGCCACATGAAGAGAAAGAGGGTGGAGAATGAACTTGAGGAATTGCATGTTAATTCCCTAGTCTTTGTACCTTTATTTATGGTAATAAGGAGGAGAGAAACTTGTTTTCCAAGTAATACAACTTCTATTAGGAAAGATCTTCTAGATCCCAAAGGATTCCTAATCTATCTCTACTTAGGATTTACATAATCACAATATGTATTAGAACATATGTCACAACAATTTACATTTCTCCACCAATTTTATTTTATAAGAAAAAACTAACATCTTGCATTACTTTTACAAATGCACCGAAATTTGATTAGAATACTCATAAATTTGGGATGGTTTATAGACTTCGAGCCAAAAATGTCATTTACATTCCTCCACCAATGTTTTTGTTTTAGAACATCAATATTTTTACACTAAAAGGAGGGGGAGTTCGGCTAATGAACCAATGTTTATTTTACAAGAAAAAACAAACTTCTTGCATTACTAATAAAACAAATGCACCGAAACCGAAACTGTAGGGATGGGGTGTCCTGTCTGCTATTAAAGGAACAATGAGATTGAGTAGTTAGTTAGGAAATGTGCTAGTAGTAGTGGTGGCGATGGCGGTAGATGGTGGTGGAGACAACGTTATCTGGTGGTGGCAGCAGTGTCGATGATGATGTTATGTGTTGGTTGTAGCAACGGTGGTAATGGTGGTAGGTGGAGGCGGCGGCGGTGGTGATGGTAGGTGGCATTGGCAGCCCTACTAATGGTGCTATTGTGGTGGCGATTACAGCGACGATGGCAGTGGTCGTGGTGGTGGTGATGGTAGGTTGCAGCAGTAGTGGTAGTGATGATGATGTTATGTGGTGGTGAATGTGATAGTGATGATGTTGTATAGTGGTGGCCACTCATGGTTAAGTTTTTTTTTTTTTTTGTCTTCTTTTGTACATTTAGACCCTCACTCATGAAAACTTGGAAACAACAACTATTTACATGGAATTTAAACTTGAGAATTAGAGGTCCCAAAATTCTAATTTTTTTAACCCAAAAATCCTAAATTTCTATGTTTATGAATCCAAACAAGGCATATTGATTTATAAATTCTGAATTTTATCCAAATTCCAAGTTTATTTCTCTTACACAAACATAGTGTTAGTCAAAGAATACATACCATCATAGAAAATAGAACTACAAAGCTAAGGTTGTTTTAAATCAAAGTTTCAGCAAATTCGGAATGAGTAATAATTGCATTCCCCTACTCGGGAAATGTACATATTCCTCCATTTGTGAATAACGTATATTCATCGTATAATTTGAAAATTGCAACAATTTCTTGATCTTCATTCGAAGACCATCCCACCAAAAAAAAAAAAAAAATCATTTAAATCGGATATTATTTAATCATTCAAATGTATCAAATAAATAGACGGTTCATTATAAATATGTTACTTGGTAGTCACATTGTCAATTTGTTTTATACGTTTGGATGCATAAACAATCTCTCATTCAAATGGTTTTTTGTAGAAATGCACTTCAAATGAAAATTAATAAATTTAACGATTTCAATTATGAAATTTATATGACAATTAAATATGCTATTCACAAATTGTGAAATATGTGCATTCCTCTCATTGGGGATACAAGTATACTTATTTTGAATTACCCTTAATGGTATTTATTGAAAGCTAATATGGCAGCAGATGAGTTTGCTTATATAGGTCATAACTACAACTACTCTTGTTTCTAGTTTAATAATTTTCCAAATCTAGTATTGCCTAGGTTAAAGTTTGATCTGTATAGTTTTAGATCAGTCGAGAATCCTCCTGTAGAGTTATTTTATTTTAGAAACACATGTGTGTGTGTGTGTGTGTAATGTTTTAACCAGAGACATGGTGTGTTGAAAAAGACGTGTGCTGTTTCTTCCAACATTATAATAGCCAATAGTTGTAAGGCTCATCTCTCTCTCTCTCTCTCTCTCTCTCTCTCTCTCTCTCTCTCAAAGAAACACAATTACGCCGAGAAAAAGCCAATGTGTCCATCTGCAGAGAAAGAAAGACCTTCTTTTTAGACAAAAGAGGAGCTTTAGCTCCCTCTCCTAAACGCCTACACTCATACTACCAAAAGAACAACAGCTGAATTGCCTTCTTTTCTGTGGATATTGGGGAGAAGAGTCTTCTCATCGTCTGAAGAGCTGAAGCAGTAGAAAAAGAGTTTATATTATGAAACCAAAGGTATTTCTCTATTTTTTTTATCTCCTTCTTTGTGTCTCTCTCTTCCTTTCTGTTTCAGATGCATGCATGCTACTTGTTTCAATACATATATATAGCCATAGAGCTAGTGAACTAGATATGTATAGAAGTTCAATCATGTTAATGTAAGTAGAAACATGTTTATACATTCTGTTTGTGGATTGTGGATTTCTCAGCTAGTTCGTGTGTTTTATGGGATTTTTGTAAATTTGTAAGTTCAAAGAACCTTCAGAGCATTTTTTTTAATTCTATCAGGAACAAGAAAGGGAAACATAAAACAAATCAAGCAAAAGAATTTCCACATCACATATATTGATATATACATATATATATATACAAATATATATATATATATATATATATAT
>JADOBS010300301.1:0-10585 GCA_015708375.1 Cydonia oblonga | reverse complement strand
GGATGATAAGAACATATTCCCATCAAATAAAAAGAACACAACAACGAAAAAGTATATGAACAAATTCAAAAGCAGTCTCCACTAGAGACAGCGCAACAAATCAAAGGGTACAAGACTAGTGATCTCAGCAAGGAGCTCAGTAACGCATTATAGCAGAAAGAATTCCTGTAAAATTTTAATTCACAGTCGCGTAACAAGCCACATGAAGACGGTGGACCAGAATGTAAGCGACAGTGAAGCAAAGGCATAAGTCCACAACATGATAACTGAACATTCATTCTCTCCTGCTCCAAATAATTGCGTCATTGTTCCTGCCATATTTTAAAGGATCAATAACCAATACCTGAGAATAAACTTACATTTGTTATGAGCGAGCAACTCTAGATTGCACTTTTTGTTGCTAAACAACAGGAGCAAGCGTACCTATGTTCATCGCAGGTGGGAGTGAAAACTGAAGCATAAGAACAAACAGATATAATGGATCAGAGTGCACCAACCCAAATTCCAGTGCCCCCTTAATAACCAATATGCCTATAAGAGGCAGGGCAACATAACGAACAACTATGATGCCAACGACAAGAGATTTCTGAATCCCTGACCCTCTCAAACCTGAAACAACAACGTGAAGTAAGTTCGAAACTAAACCAACAATTAAGTACATCACTAACAGAATTTGTGTGGGTTATTACCTTTAAGTAGGTTTCCTCCTATTATCAAAGTGAGAGCTGGGATGGCTCCGTCCCTGCAATCATAAGGAACCGGCCTCTTTAACTGATGCTGAGTGAACAACAAAAATGATACAAACACTTTGTATAAAGAACATGCTCGTCTTTTGAGCCGAAATTCAAAAACCATCTGGTCTGAACATGTTTTGTAAAGTCGGGATTAACACCAGACTAGTATTCTACTGTTATGCTAATTGAGAACCAAATTATTCATTCGGATATGTACAACTATAGGACCAAGCATGGTTAGTATCTTCCCTAGTATGTGATAGTATTAAGAACGGGAAGCTAGATTAGTTGCCAATAAGTGCATAGATCGTGGATAAATTATTAAGGTTTGATACAGTTCGGGCATAAGTTCTATACCCCAACAAATAAGCTGTATCTTGAATCACCCGTAGAGGAGCTCCATCGCCTATCAGTAAATTTCTAATCTGAGGGATGACTCCGATTGCAAAACCAACCACCTACACCAGGAAAAGGTTAAGTTCGCCCAATTTTTCAATAAAATTGCGCTGAATCTGGATCACAACGATATAAAAGTGCCAAAAGGACATACCGCTCCAGTAGTTGAAGGGGCAAATATTGCTTTCAGATTGATCTTTTTAAACACCATCACTATATGTTTCTTTAGTCTACTTGAAGTCGTCGCCTGCCAGGAAAAACAACAAGATATGCAGTGTAAGAAATTGAAAGGAAACAGGGGTAACTTTCTCTTGTTAGAGATGTCCGGCATGTTACATTGTCAGATTGCGAATCTGATCATACATTCAAATGGCATTCATTTGATTAGTACTCTGGATAGACAGTTTGACAATATGTATTTCGGAAAAAACAGACATTTTCTCTATAAACAAATCTTAATATGGTTGGAAATACGTAAACAACGCATCAAATTGAATGAATATCAATGTAGTTTAATGGAGTTAGCAACCTTTGCTTCTTCTTCTGGCACAGCAGTGTATGGCAGTGGATATTGATCCCGATTTTCACCAACTGTGACACATTCCTTTGAAGAAAGCAGAGGCTCAGTGCAACTTGCTTGGTCAGATGTCGAGGACTTCTCGGCGGACTGATTAGAATCTTGGGTGCCCCTTGTTGAAGATATCCTCACAATATTATATACGTAGGACCACAAATAAACGGCTCCTATCTGAAGCATGAACACAATTGCATTACAAAAAGGAAAGATAGGAATCCCTGACAGCTGAACAAGGTAGCTACGTTGTACTGAAGAGAAACAGTCACTAGAATTCAAGAGGAAAATTGAAGGACAAAAGAAAAGTGTTCAGAAAAAAGGTATTCTAGACATGAGATGAAACTTATGATGATATCAACAATCAATAACTGCGCCTTTTCACCTTGAATGAGATAATTGGATTGCAACTTGTTTGAAGCAGCTTCCTAATCCATTCTTAACTCGAATCGTAGAAAGATAAAGCAAGTTCAAGAAAACTCAAAATATTGGAACAAGACAAAGGGGGAATATGTACCGCCATCGAGAGCGAAGCATAAGCCATAGCATATGTGTGACAGACATCAGGAGCTCCAAACGGGCTCCCTTTTTCTTTACAAACTGCTGGGACTATAATGAGGAGCAAGTTACCCAAATTTCCTGTTAAGTGTTAACTTCAGCATCTCTAAAGATTGATAAAACGCGAAATTGAGTATTTATCAGCTGTGATTTAGAATTAAAAATAAAATAAAATTCAAATTTATTTTAGACTGAGGGTGGAGTGTTGAATTACCTGCAGCACAGCAACCCAAGACAAGGCCTCGCAGATGGGCAGGAGGCCTTGTTAATTGGAGGAGAATCCATCCGAGCACGGAACCAATTATAAATGTGATGAGGATGTTCACTGGCATGAACCACCTATATAAATAATAATTATTAAAAAGTTAACATGAATATATATGCACACACACGCACACACACATATCCATATATATATATATATATATTGATCAAACTAAGTAATTAGAACTCACAATTTAACAATGCTTTGATATGTAATTGTCCGCGCAAGGTTGGAACCCACGAGAGCAGGATTGAACACATAAAATACAACCTGTTCGTTCGTTGGTTCACAAAACACATATACTAGTAAGAAAACGGTACAACACAAGAGAAATTAATTAAATGAAGAGGGTTTAGAGAACAAGAGAATGAATGAAGAAGCAATCTAGTGTTATTAACTTACAGTGTTTACGTTCTTTCTAGTAACTTCCCCCAAAATATCGACACGATCAAGAGCAAGATATGAGCCAAGTGCTGTTATCAAAAGAACTTTCAACACCGGAATTGAGGCCGTCACAAACAGCTGCAGAAGCTCCATCCTAAAAGTAATATTATTAGCTCGTCTTCACCTCCTCCTCTGCCTCTGCCATGTAATGCCAAACAGCAAGCAGAAAAACAAACGTGCAATCAAAATGCCCATTTTTGTGACAGGAATTCAACAACACACACATATGATAACAAGAAGAAAGCATTAGAGAAAAATGGGGAGGTTTTAAAGATGTGGGATCAAACCTCCGAATTCGTATTAAATAGTTATATTACGGCATATGGCCTAAGCTTCTGTAGCTAAGCTCAGAATGAATTGCTTTCATGAAAACAATGGAAAACAACAAAAACAATCAATCAAGCACGTATATATACATGATAGATTTAAGAATTTATTAGGAGGACAGGAAGAAGAAAAACAATAAGGGTATATGCAATTATATGAATGTATATGTATGCAGCAATTAAATGTGTAGTCGCTTGTCTGGGCTGGGTCGACCCGGTGCCCATGGGATCATGGGATGGCTCTCAAATGAAAAGGTTTAATTTAATCAACACACGTCTCGTCTTTTTCAAGTCAGAAAACCAGAGGTCGTTGCAACCACATATTCGCAATTAATTCTCAGAAAAATTCTTCATCTTCAATATCACATTTAACAGCGAGTGACCACATCATTTTCATGAATAGCCCAGATAATGGAGGGATTTTTCAATGTGATCGTCACACGAGATGATACATCACGTGTCTTTATATAAATGGTGGGTTATGTGTGTTAAAAGGTTAATAACTTAAAAATTAAAATTTTCCACTATTTGCATAAAAACACGTGATGTATCATCTGTGTTCCCGTCACAACTAAAAATTTCTCCAGATAATCGTCTGTTTGCAAGTGGTCATCTACCACATCTAATCTAACAAATTTATCGTTTAACAAAAATAAAAAATAAAAATAAAAAAAGTAATGGTCTGTTTGACCCTCATGAAAACATTGTGATTTTATATTCTTAGGATAATACTTCTAAACTTGTATGTATCCGATTCCGCGCTATCGATTTGAGTAATCAAAATTGTTGAGTGAGCAGAATTTTAAATCATTGGATGAAAAGTTATTAAGATAATTTTGCTTAGAAAAATAGTACTATGGTTTAATCATAATAATTATCTTTTAATAATAAATTATTTTGACAATTTCTTATACGAGATAAGAAAGCAGTGCAATTCAAGGTGATTGTGGATATGTGGATGTAGGCGTATGGGTTGGTCGCAATGGAAAGTTTAGTAACCAAAAGATATAGATTAGCATTTGAAAATGATTAGCAGCACGCGGCATACGCTATAATCATTATCACTTGGGTCAATATTGTTTGTTTGCTCAAGGTCGCCTGGAAGCTGCTGAGGGGATAGGGTTTTTTTGATCGTTACTGTCCATTTCGATTACAAAGTACTCAGAGATCTACTAAAAAGCGAGGAATCAAAAAAGCCGTGGAGCCCACACAAATTTTAGAAGAATTGGATTCCTTAGATGTAAGTGGTAATCCAATTCTATGTGTTATGGGAAATCCGGAATGCGAATCTTCAACCTTCACTTTATTTTGAAAATTCTAACACTACCCTTTGCATTTCTAAAGCAAATCTATCCTTTGTTGCCCAGCGCCCTTCAACCCTTGTCCAGTGCCCCTCCTTCCCTGATCACCACAACCACCCCAGGGCACCAACCCAACCCAAATCCACTTCCCATGACATGTTGGGAACTTGAAACAGATAATTTTGAAATCATAATGCAATGGATTGAGAGAGAGAGTTACGGGTGACAATGAGGAGTGGGTTTCTATGAACAGAAAGATGGAATTTTGTTTTTTGGACGAAAGAGAAAAAGATAATACTGCTTATGACACACCCCACCCTTCTTAGGACGTCACGCTTCGACCTTGGTCGGGGTGTGTCAGCTTAGGGTTTATTTATTTATTTTTCTCTCTTTTAATAAATAATTTTTTTATTAATTAGTATATAAATAATAATTCAATTTATTATATATATTCTGGATAAGAGCATTTTAGTAATCGTATTGGATTATATTCCGATTCTAATAAACAACTTATACGAAATCAATACTATTTTTATTCCGATTTCAGAAAACTTTAGTAAAAAGCTACTACAAGAATCTAATTTCAACTCATCTCCATTCCAACTCCTCCTTGATTTAATTTCTTATCAATTCAATTTCTTCCATTTTAATTATAGATTAGTAAACAAGCCCTAAAAGTTGGTGATAACGATGATGGGTAAACGTTGTCATGCATGTGATATGGAATTGATAAAGATGGTTTGATGAGATGCATGTGATGGAAATTTTGTGATGATGATGATGAGATACGAAGCCTAGGTGGGCTAGGCTTTTGGTGGTGATGCGATAGCTTTTATTTTGTTTGAAAAGTTGTGGATG
This sequence comes from Cydonia oblonga, assembly GCA_015708375.1. Lineage (NCBI taxonomy): Eukaryota > Viridiplantae > Streptophyta > Magnoliopsida > Rosales > Rosaceae > Cydonia > Cydonia oblonga. The sequence goes on along the minus strand of JADOBS010300301.1, from coordinate 5,132 downwards.
GCTATCTTAGTTTTCATTCCACAAGTAGATAATTGAGGACATCTTCAATTTAAATTAACAGCACTGAAATCGTAAAATCGGTATCAGACAACATTGTTTCAAAATCGGCTAGTTATGTATTCAACTCTCTGTTAGTGAGGAGTCTTTAGCCTTCTCATTGAAGGAGGTCATCTCATTTGTCTTTTACTAGGTTACGTATTAGGCACTTTGAAAGCACTTTTGTTGAACATCACATAAACTAGCAGTCTTGTCTTTAGGTTCTAAAACCTAAAGGCCGAGACAAGTTTCTTTTTTTCTCGACCGCAATCGCTCGGATAAGAAGTCAGCAACGCGTTCGATACCACCACATGTATATTTACTCACCGACCAAACTCGGTCACGAGTTGGTACGCTTCGCATTCAACCTAATTTTTCGAGTCACCATAATAGAATTTTACGAGGTAATTTTCACTGTATTACTTTATTGAAATATACACATATACAATCCTTGTTCAATATGGAAACAATAATCAATAAAGGACACAATGATATATCCTTCCTAATAAAGGACTCCTAATATTTACAATATATTTACATACCCATTCTAATAACTCGCGTTTACACTCCCCCTCAAGTTGGCGCATAGATATCACACATGCCCAACTTGACGAGTGAGTCACCAAACTTTCGACTACTTACTGCATGAGTGAGAACATCTGCAAGTTGCTCCTCTGAATCCACAAACGGTATTGAAACAATCTTCTTTTCAAGCTTATTTTTTATGAAATGTCGATCAACCTATACTGCTTCGTTATATCATGTTGTACTGGGTTATCAACTATATCTCTTGTTGATTTGTTATCACAATACAATTTCACGGTCTCATTCGGTTTAAACCCGAGTCCCCATAGAAGCTTTCGCAACCAAAGGATTTCAAAAATTCCATTAGCCATACCCTTGTATTCAGCCCTAGCTGAAGATCGTGATACCACCTTCTATTTTTTACTACGCCATGTCACCAAATTCCCTCCAACGAAGGTAAAGTACCTAGAAGTAGGTCGTCTATCAGTTACATCACCTACCCCAATCTGGATAAGTAAATCCTTTAATCCTCAGATGCCCGTTCTTTCCGTACAAGACCTTTTTTCCTAGTCCTGACTTCAAGTATGCTAAGATATGCATAACAACAGCCATATGATCCATACTCGGTGCATGCATGAACTAACTTATAACACTCACATCATAGGCAATATCAAGAAGAGTATGGGCCAAATAAATCGGTCTCCCTACAAGCCTCTGATATCTACCTTTATCAACAGGTTTCTGATTCAAATCTAAACATAAATGATGCTTTTCAACAATAGGGGTCTCTACCAGCTTACACCCTAATTTACCAGTTTCTTTTAATAAATCTAGTACATACTTACGTGGAGACAAAAAGATACATTTAGGCTAGGTAGCAACTTCAACTCCTAGAAAATACTTCAAATTCCCCAAGTCCTTCATCTCAAACTCGGCCACAAGGTTTCTTTGCAATCTGGAAATCTCGTCAAAATCATCTCCTGTTATAATCATGTAATCTACGTAGACAATCAAGGCTGTCACTTTATCTTGTCTACGCTTCATAAACAAAGTGTGATCTGAATGACTCTGACGATACCTATTCATTTTCATGACTTGAGTAAATCTATCAAGCCACACACGAGGCAATTGCTTAAGTCCATAGAGTGACTTACGCAACCGACATACTCCGGTATTCCCACCATTGCTATATCCGATAGGCAAATCCATATACACTTCTTCCTCCAAATTCCCATGGAGAAATGCATTCTTCACATCAAACTGTTTTAATGGCTAATCCATACTGCAGCTAAAGAGATAAGAACACATATCGTATTCATCTTGGCAACCGAGGAGAAAGTCTCCTAGTAATCCACACCATATGTTTGGGTATACCCTTTAGCTACCAACCTTGCTTTGTATCTGTCTACCATTCAATCAGCCTTGTACTTAACTGTAAATACCCACTGGCATCTCACTGTCTTCTTTCCTGTGGATAGCATCATCACCTCCCAGGTATTATTTTTCTACAATGCCGACATTTCTTAATCCATCGCTTTTGCCCACTTCAGATCTTTCAGAGCTTCCTCCACTCGAGTTGGTACTTGAATAGACTTCATATTACTCACCAAGATTTGACGCTCTGGTGCAAGCTTATTGCATGATACATGGTTGGCTATCAGATACTTCACCTTCCCTTTAGGAGAAAACCTATCAGGAGGCATATCTCGACTTTGTCTTGGTGGCAATTTATAAGTACTCACATTATTACTTGGATTAGTTACACAATCATTTACGATACTTACCTCAGTTCATATATTTGAGAAATATCTAAACCATCATAATAGGTCCGAACTACCTCTTCCCAAACTTCTTTAGCAGTACGCAGGTGAATAAAAAATCCCATGATAGCAGGTGCCATGATATTGATCAACCACCATTTTGCTATTGCATTCCCTGTCTCCTACATCTCATACTCAGTACTATCCTCAGCAGTCTCCTTGTCTCAAAAGCCTTTCTACCTCGTCCAGCGATGTGCATCTCCAAAACCTTGGACCAAAGAGGATAATTTGATCCATTTAGCTTCACTGTGTTTCGTACAGTAGAGGCTTAGTTTTGAATAACCACAGGATTCACCATGGAATTGTTGGTTAGTATATGGGAACTACCCTCTAACTTCATGGCAGAGTTGTCTTCCAAAGAAGTCATTCTGTCTCACAAATAAAAACCGCACATCAAAGCAATACGCGACACACCACCTTCACGGTAGTACTCGACACAGCAGGATTGTACCCACACGGCAAGATCACACACTCACACGCACGCGGCCTGACTGGATTATGCAAGGGAAATCGCAGAAACCAGTCACTAAGCACAGCAGTAACGGAAGAGAAAAAAAAATTGTTTTACAGGTTCTAGGGTTACGACAACCTAGGCTTTGATACCAAATAGAATTTTACGGGGTAATTTTCATTGTATTACTTCATTGAAATATATACATATACAATCCTTGTTCAATATGGAAACAATAATTAATTAAGGATACAACAATGTATCCTTCCTAATAAATGACTCCTAATATTTACAATATATTTACATACCCATTCTAATAACTCACGTTTACACTTTCGACTCAAAATAAAATATTTTTTGGCCTCTTCCTCCGTAAGAATGAGGATCCTCTCCGGATTATCTTTGTGAGGATTTTGGGATCCTTAAATTGTGTCTGTTCATCGTGCATCTTGGGGTCAGAAATTATTTTAGATACTTTTATTTAAAATTAAATATGAATAGTATATGACAAAAATTGGTCACACGATGTACAATGAACGGACACAATTTAAAGATCTTCAAGATTTTCACAAAGAAAATCCGAAAAGAATCATTGTTCCCTCCGTGTGGTTGGGGGCTTTCGTTTGCTTATCAAAGATAGCTTTTGGGCCCTCGTACCGAATTCTCACGTCCATGCCCAGGCCCCTACCACATCTCGGGCTCGACTTTACCGTAGCATGATATTGTCTGTTTTGGGCCCCAACCACGCCCTCATGATTTTGTTTATAGGAACTCACACGAAAACTTCCCAGTGGGTCACCCATCATGGGATTGCTCTTGCGTGAACTCGCTTAACTTCGGAGTTCCGATGGAATTTGAAGTCAGTGAGCTCCCAAAATGCCTCATGCTAAATGGAGATGGGAATATACATATAAGGCTTAGAGGATCTACTTCCCTGGGCGATATAGGATGTTACAATCCACCCCCTTAGGGGCCCGACGTCCTCGTCGGCACACTTCCGGCCAGGGATTGGCTTTGATTCCAATCTGACATGCCCCGACCCCTATATTCTTCGAACATTAAGGTAGGCATGTGTTGACCGACACCCAAAGATGACGAAAGCCATTTATTGAATGCAAATGCTGAAAATAAAGGATAAATAAGACTTATAAATATAAAGTTTTTCAAAAAAAAAAAAAAAAACAAACAAACAAACATCAAAAGCATCAGATGTTGCCCATGATTGTTTATTGGCCATTAAGATGAGTGGCGGAAGTATTAGTCAGAGAGGATTGGCCTGGGCTTTGATGACCTTGTCTTTGAAGTTGAAAGCTGATTGGAGACAAAAATGTTGAATTTCCCCACTAACACTAGAATTTAGAGACTCGTTTGATAACATTTTGGTCATCAGATGTTGGCCATGATTGTTTATTGGCCATTAAGATGAGTGGCGGAAGTATTAGTCAGAGAGGATTGGCCTGGGCTTTGGTTTTAATTTTTATTTTTGTCTTGAAAATAGAAGAGTAATACATAAGAGAATGAATGGATATAAAAGAGTGAAGGAAGAGTGGTTACAATGATGTAAAAGAAATGTCTACCGGAAAGCATACAAAATAAAAATTAAAAAAAAACATCGAAATTTATTTTGAGTCATTTTTACTTTCAAAATCCTTATTTTAGGGAGAGGATTTTCACACTTCTTTTAATTTCTCACACATTCTCTTTGGTTTTTACTATTAAATTAAATAAATCAAACAAAAATAACCGTCAAGATTAAAGGGAATGTGTACGAAACTAAAAAGAGTTTGCATTCCTATTTCTATTTGTCCTCTTGATGACCATCCTCCTTCATTTATGATTCTCTTACTCTCTACATCTAAACACAAAGACTAAAAAGATAAAGTTAGTCTCGCATGTAAGCCCATGCTGCTAACAATTAACCGAGATTTCCCTTTTAGCCTAATATGTGTGGCTCACGTGCTACCACATAGACTGTCTTCCAACTACCTTATCACCATAGGGACTTGTTGATGCACAAAACCGGGGCGGTCTTGGAACAACGTAAATCCGGCCGTGAATCCGCACAAACGCTCAAGAACACAAAGAACACAAGGCTTTTATCGTGGTTCACCCCAATGTTTGGACTACGTCCACACTGATTGTTGATTCTCTTTCTCTCTAAGTGTATGGATACAAGTGTTTGAGGGGAAGTCCCCCAGAGAAAGGAGAGAAGGAGATGAGAGCCTCCAGATTTGGGAGAGCTCTCTCTAGAAATGTTGCTAGGCTTCTCTTAGGTTTTGAGCCTTGTAGCAAGACTTGGT
>JADOBS010300300.1:0-10583 GCA_015708375.1 Cydonia oblonga | reverse complement strand
GTCACGGTTAAGCCACGTCAACATTTTATATTGATTTTTTTATAAAGATAATAAGACAAAAAACAATAGTAATATAAAATGTTGACGTGGCTTAACCGTGACCACAAAAACAAGAGAGAATGAAAATGTATGGGAAGTGGAAGTGTAGAGAATTCTTGTCCATATTATGTATAGTTTGGATAGTAGACTGCATCTTAAGCTACTCAGTTGCACAATTTTTTTGGTACAAGTGATAAATAGCTGAATTTATTAAGTACTTGAGCAGTTGATGGAGGCCGTGGGTCTGCTGTCCCGAAAATAGTGTCTCCTCTATGTCTCCTTGTTTTTTTTTTGACACGTGTCATGTCATTAACTCTAACTTTAACTCTGGTAACTTTTAATAAATTAAAAATATATATAATAAAAGTAAAATCAGTTGACAGTTCGTCTTCTACATCTGTTCGTCCTCTCCTCCGCCATTTTCTTGTCTGTTCAAATAGGCAATTGTGATCGACCCAGCTCGACAAACAACAAATTTTATGTAAATTTTGGTTTGAAGAAGGAAGAAATATGGTCGATCGATATAAACCTGATTTGAATCGACCCGAAAACATTAAATGGCTAGAGATGAACCGATCGCAAGGTTCGATTCATTCATCCTATGCGGTTTCGCTAGTCAGAGATAGAAGGAGAGAGTGGAAATGAAGCTTGAACGGCGGTGAGAATTGCCGTGGACAGCAATAATTGGTTGGGCTGTTGGGGTTACTATTTTTGCTGGGAAAAAGATTGGAAGGAGCTCCAAACTTCTTGTGTTAGGTTTTTGTGTGTTTATTGTTTTTGTTTTTTTACTGTGTCTATTGTTTTGGTTTTCTTTAATGGCGGAGGAGAGAAAAAAAGAGGTATCGCCGGGGATGAAGAGGAGTGTTTCATGTTTGTTTGCTGAGAAAAGATTGGAGGAAGTTCCAGACTTTCATTGTGTTTATTGTTTTGTAGTTCTTTAATGGAATAAATTTTTGTTTTCAAATACATATTAGGAGAGAAGACGAGCTGTCAACTGATTTTACTTTTATTATATATTTTTTTAATTTATTAAAAGTTAACAGAGTTAAAGTTAGAGTTAATGGCATGACACATGTCAAAAAAATAAACAAGGAGACATAGAGGAGACACCATTTTCGGGACAGCAGACCTGTGGCCGTTGATGGACCGTGGTAGATTGTTTTTTTTTTATTTTTTTTTATTTTTAATTTTTAATTTTTATTATTTTTTTAAACAAATGATATTGTTTACACTAAGAGGTGAAGGAGTGGACTAAGGTTCACAATGAGCGAGCCATAATAATATGGTTCAAATTCACCTTTGGCGAGAAATAAACTTAAGGCTTCTCACTTACAAGTGAAGAGGAATACTATTAGACCGTGGTACTAAGTGACAAATGTGTCGTAATGTTGCGAGAAAATTGTAGTAACAGTCCCTCAACTTTAACCCAATTGGAGCGATAGTCCCTTAATTAAAAATCTCCGATCATTGGTTCCTTAACTCACCAAAACGTGCAACTATGATCATTTTCGTCAACTCCGTCAGAACTTCTGTCAAAATGAGTCATATTATAATGACTATTGCTCCTATTGGATTAAATTAGTTAAGGGACAATTTCTCTAATTGAGTTAAAATTAAGGCTCATTGCTACAATTTTTCTTATTTGGTTTCCATATTTGCTCCTTGATTTAGCCTCACATGTGTGACACGTGACTTATTTGAACTGAAGTTCTAATGGAGTTGACGAAAAGGACCATAGTTGCATGTTTTGATGAGTTAAGGAACCAATAGTCACATATTTTTAGTTGATGAAACATTACTCCAATTGAATTAAAGTTGAGGGATCATTACTCCAATTAAATTAAAGTTGAGGGACCATTCCTACAATTTCCTCTAATGTTCGATAAGAGAGCTTGGAGATGTTAGTTATGAAGTGAGAGGTGAATATTCGAGCTCGTTTGGATGTGCTTTTAAAATGAATGAAAGCACTTTTAGAGAAAATGTTTTTGGATTCCAAAAGAACTTTAAAGGCTTTCTGCAAGAAGCACCGATTATGTGATTCTTTCAGGAAAATCACTTTATTTACTTGCATTTTCATTAAAAATTGGTTCTAAAAACATTTTCACCAAAAACGGTTTCAGTCATTTTAAAATCACATTCAAACGAACTCACAACTCCTATTATAAGGCAGCATTCAGTAATATGAGTTTTTCTACGCAAACTCCGAATCAACAAAGAAAACGTTCTCTAACACCTTCTAGGGGAGGTCCCTAGAATGATAATCAATCATGTGTTGTGTAAGATTGATAGCAACAATGAAGTACATTATGTTGGAAAAATTTCTGGAAAATGTGGGAAGGGTTATGACGAGAATGAAAGATTGCTTCAAGCCAATCATAAATATGTTATCTTTTAGACTTTATTCGCCTCCACATTTAGTGTGCAAAGAGATATGCAAATAAGCTCTACATATATAATGAAGCTTGGCCTTACGCCTATTGTTTGTCAAAGTTCACATAAGAGATAACAAAGAACAAAGTCTTGAACCAAGAACAAAATTTGCAGAATATTGTTCTCATTGCTTTGGTTTTCAGTAAAAAGGTGGATATATTAGAAGCCTGCTTGTAGGGGATATTGATAGGTTGTTCATTCTACGGTCTTCCAAAATTCATCCACTATTTATGGAGGTTTAAGTGTCCCATTCTGAAGTGATTAGACTATCATTGAAAGCCTTACATCTCTTGGTTTGCACCTTATGATTAAGAGGCACCACTTCAAAAAAGACACGTCTAATCATTTGAATTTTCATACTATATACGGCGGAGTATTAAATCTTCAATTAGAATAGACACAACTGCATCTTTAAAGAGGTGCAATAACTTAAATTATGCATACTAAGACGACCAGTCGCTCCCAATCGACTGGTGGCAAACGGGTCACCCGTTATCTTAACTGGTCGTGTCGTGTCATACCCGTTATCTTAACGGGTCCTTAACAGGTCGGGTGGGTAAAGTGACCCGACCCGTTAAGAAAAATAATTTATTTCTTCCTAAATTTGCACATACCACACATTGCCACATAAATATTACTTCAAAACATTAAAACACATTTGTCGTTTAAGTACTACATCTACATTCGAAAATAAGAGCCTAATAAACAAACATCCATACACTACTAGTCTATTACAAAATATTAAATGTGCAAGGATATGCAAAATGAAAGAGTTTATGTTTTCAAGGTTGTGAAGCCTTTCTCAAAAGTTTAAACCTTACCAATGGAACTCAAAGCTTGCATGTTATTCCTTTTACAAAATCCTCAATTTTCATTGATCATCATGACATAAGATTTTGTGGTATCCACTAGTGTAGATATTTTAAATTGAAGATCGAATTCATTTATTGTATTCATATAGGGTCAAGGAGTGTAGCTGTAAAAAAATTATCAAAATCAGAGTTAAAATAGCCGTTAAATCGTGATTTTTCGTTGATAATCGTCGAAAAGTTTTGTCATGTTACTTGATCTCCGAACGTTTATTTCTTGCAATTTTGGCATATGCGATCTTGAAGCATATGATGGTTAGATCGTTGAAATTAGTTTCATAGAATGCGTATCCCATCAAAACGATAGATTTACTAACACTTGGAGTTTATTTATACTTTCATTAAGTATAACATAAGATTTTGTGGTATCCACTAGTGTAAATATTTTAAATTGAAGATCAAATTCATTCATTGTATTCATATAGGGTCAAGGAGTGTAGCTGTAAAAAATTATCAAAATCGGAGTTAAAATAACTGTAAAATCATGATTTTTCATTGATAATCGTCGAAAAGTTTTGTCCCTTTACATGATATCTGAATGTTTTCTTTGTGCAATTTTTGGCGCATGTGATCTTGAAGTATATACAAACACTTAAGTTTGACGGTTGGATCGTTGAAACTAGTTTGGTAGAATGCGTATCTTATCAAAACAATATATTCACTAACACTTAAGAGTTTATTCATACTTTAATTAAGTATAACATAAGATTTTGTGGTATCAACTAGTGTAAATATTTTAAATTGAAGATCGAGTTCATTCATCGTGTTCATATAGAGTCAAGGAGTGTAGCTGTACAAAATCATCAAATTTGGAGTTAAAACAACCGTTAAATTTCATTGATAACCGTCAGAAAGTTTTGTCCCTTTACTTGATCTCTGAATGTTTGTTTTTTGCGATTTTTTGCTGATGCGATCTCGAAGCATATACAAACAAGTTTGACGGTTGGATCGTTGAAATTAGTTTCGTAGAATTCGTATCCCATCAAGTTCAATGGTGTGTGTATATATATATTTATTTATTTATTAAGTAGATTTAAATTTATTTATTTTGTATGTATAACACTTAAGAAATTAAATGATATGTATATTTAAGCCGATCCAATGGTCACCAATTTTTAATATTTAATTTAATATATATATATATATATATAATTATTATAGTATTTTTTTATCGTTATAAAATTAATATTTTGTTTATCGTGTTACCTAAGTGTATACCCGAACCAACCTGTTATCTTAACAGGTGCTTATTAGGTTACCCGATAACGATCTGATTTGTTATCGTATCGTGTCTTGTCAAGTTATCAGGTCATGTCAGAAATTGACAGTTCCGTATCAGCTTTCCTTAGACATGGGTTCTGCCTTCATCCCACCGGTCACTCGATATTCCCGGCCAGTCGGACCTTTCCAGAAACCTCATTTAGCTTGAAAAACATCTAACACGTTCAGATATCACTTGGATTTAATTTCGTAATGACAACAGTTATCAAGCTGAGGAGACCCATATGTGGCATGTTTGTGTGGATCGAGGTGAAAACTAGTTTCTTTATAAAAAAATTTGGTCAATTAGATGCATTTTCTAGTTGTTGCATGACCTGATTTGCTAGTTGTTTTACATTGTTGCCGTTATTCCCTCGACCAATTTAGGAGCCATCAACATCTATCTTGTATGGATCCTGATACGACGACATGCAGACACGGTTATACGCCAAATTTCAAAAAATAAAGACACGAACATTGCTAGAACACGATGATTAAAATATAATTAATTTATAATAATCTTACAGATATGAAAAATAATACACATCCAATCAAATTAATCAACATCTAATTCAAATTATGCACACCTAATCAAATTAATCAACCTCTATTATCTTTGCAATAGACAATAGTCAATAAAAAATTCAATCAAAATATGAAATGCTTGCTTCTAATTTTGGACTTCAGGAGTTTTTATGTTTACAAAACTGCCCCCAAACTTATAAACTAATTTTTACATTTATAAAAATGCCCTCAAAATGTTTTTTATATGTACAAAACTGCCTCCAAAATGGAGTAGTACTACACCCACTCCATTGTCTTATTTTCCCACCCCATTTTATTTTTTCACCCACCAAAAATGTTAAAAAAAGAAAACTCTCTTTTCTCACCCACCATCATTCCTAAAATACCCTAATGTGATTTCAACCCTCGACACCCCTACTTCGCTGCAGTGCCGCACCAACTCCCAACACCCAACCCAGGTCCCCCAACCATCGGAACACCACCATGGCAGCAAAACTGCCTCACCACCTATCTTCTTGTTCCCTGCATAGTCTAGATATTGTATTTTTCCTATGAATTTCAAGTATTGCAGATTGCAACGGAATTCAACGAGTGAGTTATGTATTTATAGTTTTAGAAAGAAGGGAAATGAGGGAGAAGGGAGGTGAGGTTTGGGTTGGGATTAGAACCAAAGAAGGGGCTAGGGGGACAAAGAGTTTAAAGCCATGGATCTTATGAAGCAGTGATGGGTGATAATCGGTTGGTTCGTATTTGATTTGATCCTTGGAATTAGGGTTTTGGAGAAAGAAAAAATGGAATTAGAAATACTTGTTTACAATAGATGAAATTTCGTCCCATAAAGGCCCAATAATTAAATTGAAAGAGAGAATAGTTTTTTTTCTTTTACAGAGAGGGTGAACAGACATAAGGAAATGACCAATCCAGCAATGTGCAGTGGGCATAAGGAAATTGGCAATCTGCAGTATATTTTTGTTTTGGTCCTTACATGTCATTTTACAAAAGGGTAAAACTAACATTAAAATTTATATTAAAATATGGGTGAGAAAATAAGACAATGAGGTGGGTTTATCAACACTCCCAAAATGTTTGTGCTCCAAAACTATCCCAAAATGTTTTTAATTTACAAAAAAGCCCATGTCGTGTTTTGATTGTGTTCAAACCGTATCTGAGGCATGTTGGAGTGTCCGATATGACCGACACTTCGACACTTCGGGGTTTCAGAATGTCCGAGCAACCTAGGTTAACATAATCATATAGGGCCCACATATATAGGGAATGTTGTAGAAATATGACTCCTTACTGACACAATAATTAATATATATAGGGGGTTTTGACAAACCCATTTGTTTAAGGGGAGTACGAATCTTTTTGTGAGGATCTCAGAGATTTGTAAATCGTATTCGTTTATCGTATATCGTACGGTCATAAATCATTTTAAATATTTTTATTTAAAAATAAATATAAACAGTACTTCATAAAAACTGATCGTATGGTGCACAATAAACCGATACGATTCTCGAATCCCCAAGATCCTCTCCGGAAGGATCCTGAGAGGATCCCGTTGGGTTTAAGGGAATCCTAAAATAATTACAATAAAAAAGTAATATTTTTATAATCACCGAGAAGATTTCGGATCAACTAAATGTATTATAACACATATGCGCTTCCGAAAAAGAAATCATTTGACCCTTATTGCACAACTGATTTCTCTGCCATAAGCAAGTTTTGCTCAGGTTCAACAACTTAACTACTATTACTGTACTAACAAATTCTTGAACAATAATCCGATTGTTCAGCTGACTTTTCCAATTAATTGGAGGGATGAAAACAAGCTGACTTCGAGTTTTATATTAAACCCGAGAATAATCATCTTCCGGGATAAGATGATGTGCTCGATTGACTCATTGAGCTCTCATATCCGGATCGCGTTGGACTGGCGTCACTTATCACATCCTGCAAATACATAAATGTTGAGAAACAAAAAAACAATGGTATTATGATGGTTGCTTTGCAGGAATATATATGATTGGTACGTGCAGTTGATGCCAGTGCAGTAGTGCTAGTTCTACGTTATGAAACTCACCTGTCTTGTGGAAGTGAGGCCTTGTTTTGCGGCTAATGCTTCACCGCCACCAAACATGGCGCGGTTCAAGCTATCTTGAGCAAGTTCTCTCAATCTGTTAAGCTCGGGTAGAACAACCTTCCCGAGGTCCGGTCTGTCTCTTCGCCTCATTTCAGCACACTGCAAAGCTAGCTTAGCAAACTTCATTGTTTCCTCAACAGGCCAATCCGGAACAGCAGGATCAAGAATGTCGAGGAAAGTCCCACTCTCAATAGCATGCTCAACATGATGAGTCAAACCCATCGGTGGCCTGGCAGTTATTAGTTGTAGAAGCATGACCCCAAGTGAGTAGACATCAGATTTTACTCCAAGCATTCCGGTTTGCTGGTACTCTGGGTCGATATAACAGAATGTTCCGGCCGTTGATGTCATGTGATACTGAGTGACAGAGTCGGCTACTGATGGAGGGACAAGCCTGGCTAAACCTACATCGCTAATCTTGCTCACAAAGTTATAGTCTAGCAAAATGTTGTCCGGTTTTAGGTCTCGGTGTACAATGGGTTCTGGCTTGGTCTGATGAAGGAACAAAAGCCCTGTCCCAATTTCGGCAGCAATTCTGAACCTTATCTGCCAAGGAATAACTGGGGTGTTGCCTCGCCGGAAGAGACGGTCTTCTAAGCTCCCATTGGCCATGTACTCATAGACTAGGCAGCCATACTCTGGACATGCTCCAAGAAGCAGAACCATGTTTGGATGCCTTATGCAGCTCAGTACTTCAACCTCTTGCTTGAACTGCGACTGTCCTTGTGCTGCGTCTGGACGTAAAACTTTTATTGCCACCGGTGTGTGGTCCAGTTCACCTCTATATACCGGCCCGTAGCCTCCTTCTCCAATCTTGAAACCTTCCGAAAAAGCATATGTTGCCGCTTCAATCTCCTCGATTGTGTATTTCCTGTACCTGAGCTCATATGCTGTTGGATCTATTGACTTCTTCCTCTGTTCAACTTCTTTGAGGGCTTTCAATTCTGCATTCCTCCTTTTCCGCGATTCCAGTGTAGCAATCCGTTGAGCCGCTTCTGCTGCCTCAATGGCAGCTCTACATTTTGCTTTCTCCTTTTCTACAAGTTCCCTTGCAGCTTCCTCAGCTAGTCGTGCCTCTTCTAATCGCATTTCTTCTTCCCGTTTCCATCGGTTAACTTCTGTTGCCTGTACGATGATATGTCAACAGAACTTGTACTCAAACAGGTGTTCTAAACCAAGATGATATTGGACTCGTTTCTTTATGCAGGATCCAAGTATATGTACTTTATATTTTAATTTCAAGTGTTTCAAGGCACAAATAACTAGCACTTTTCGAAAGGCATAACCTTATATGTTAAGTGTCCATCGTGCGTGCATGTGTGTGAGAGAGAGAGAGAGAGAAAGAGAGAGAGATCAAAAAGACCGAATCACATTTCGTGTCCATACCTTGTGTTTTGCTGTGACTGCCTCCTTGCAGGCTGTGGCGTACATTTCCCTTGTTTGTTTGAGCTCCAGCCTGAGCCGCCTCATTTCAGCTTCCACATCATCCTGTTATTTTCAGGGAAATTAAATTATTAATACCCTCGCCTATTTCTTCATGTATACAGATTATTGTGATAAATGTGCATGAAAATCACTCATAATTAATGATGACCTGCTGTGATGATGGCCATGAGTTTCCACTTTCGAAAGAGGATGATGAGAAATCACGGTGTGGAGAGCTCATGTCAATAAATTTTGTTCCGGAATAAGACGCCGTAGAAGTAGAGCTTCTGCTGTCAAATTCGGAGTTCATTGACAATCCAGAGGCCATTCCTAGTGGCATGTTATCATAGAATGGATTAGCAGACACGCGCTCCATGATTAGCGATCCACTGCTGACAAACGATATATCACTGCCTGGTGGGAGCTCATACGTTTTGTTCATTGCATTTCTTCCTCTACTGAATGGTGACCTGAATCATATTTATTTAGTTATATAACTTCAATATTAAGTTTTGGAGCATCACTGACTAAACATGTAAGAAACTTCTCCCCCAAGTCATCAATGTATCAGAGCTTACATGATTTCTTCTTCTTTTGGCTCGCTACGTTGTGGATACTGTGGCCTTTCCGGTAGATACTGTGTCCTTTCGGTTGGATACTGTGGTGATTCTGGGGCTGCACAAATCAAAGAAACTTGAGTGACTAGTAGTGACAAAATTAAGCATTCTTCTTAGGTGTGAAATAAGAATGCATGCTGTAGAATAGCAGAAACAAGCCTCTAGGTTTAGGGTTGTAGATCACGATTTGTGCGTTATTTTCTTCCGAAGCTGTGCAGGTTTGGTGCTCTATTCGCTTAGCTGGTGGCGGAGCTCTTTGGGGTACCGAAATGGTAGCAGATTTGACAAATGAAATCTTTGATTTACCAATGACGTACACTGTGCAAAAGTTGGGTGCCCTTTTTGACACGGTGCTTGGAACGTCTGTGGTCATGAACCTTTTGTGAAACAAGATTTTTGAGGTAATGTTAGAACATAAGATGCAACAATGATAAGAAATAATTAAGAGTAAATAATCTCATACCTCAAAAGGTGACTTTTTGATGGTGTGCCAAGAACCAAAACATCAAATAAATTAATGGCAACATGGTTTACGAGTGCTCTAGAAATATCATTGTCTTCAATTATAATTTCGTTGCATTTTATCTGCAGATGAAAAATCAAAACATAATAATTAAGGAGATGTAATTCTGACGTGAAGGAAAAATTCTAATGAGGTGCAGTAATTAAAAAGCATGACTTACAGCCTTTTTAGTGCAATAGCAACGAAATGGAAGAAATAGTTCCTTGGCTTCATTATCGGATGGATTGTGGTACACCTTTCCAGCCTCCTCCTTCGATTGCATAGCTACGTAAACCATAATACAAGAACAACAGAAGAAAAGTAAACTATATTAATTTAGACTTTTCGAATGTTGTCTTTTTATAAACATTTTTCCTTCATTAAACCAGATGCTATATATATAAATACATATATAAGCGATATTTAGACAAGGGGAATCGAACTTTGAACCTAACAGGAGAGCTATAAAGCCCATGAATGTTAGACAGAATTTTGATTGTGGTCAATACATATACAAAATGATCAATACAACTACTCTCAGATTTAATGAACCAAAAAATTCTAGCAAAGAACGATGATAACATGATTGCGCATGCTGCAAATTTGTTATTAGTTTAGCGATATTTATATTCCCAATGTTTGGATTAGCTAACGTCAGCCCTCTCAATTGATCGAAAAATAGAAAATATAAAAAAATCATGCATGCATATGTGTGTGTGTGTGTGTGTGAGAGAGAGAGAGAGAGAGAGAGAGAGAGAGAGAGAGAGAGAGAG
>JADOBS010300299.1:0-10582 GCA_015708375.1 Cydonia oblonga | reverse complement strand
CTGGAGTGAAGGGGGAGACGGGTGGAAGGGAAGAAGGTGGGTGGGTCCCTGGGTCCCACCTTTTTTTTTGTAAAAATATTAAATAATTTTTTTTAGTTTTTTAATATAAAGTGTATCACGTCACAAGCCGCGTCAGCATTTAACAGAGAAATTGACAGACAACTGACGGAATGTATGATATTGCAACAAAATTCAAAGATAAGGTATGACATTGAAACTTTTTAAAGACGAGATATGAAATTGTTAATGACCCAATAGTTGAGGTAGTTTTATGTAATTTATCCTAAAAAAAATTCGTCAATTTCACTAAAAAAAAATCCGTCAATTATTCTCTAGAAAATTTAAAGGAGCACGTACGACACCAAAGTAATTTCACTTGACATTGAACTGCATCCAAAAGCTATAAGCAAAGAAAGGAAGGAACTTCACGTTGCAATTGCAAATATATAAAAGCATACCCTGGTTTCGATGCGGTCGAAGCTGCAGCGCTATCAGCCTTAGTCTAAAAAATAAACACCGAATCAGAACACCATGCATACAAATAACAGCAAAATTCATTCCAAACCAATTCCAAAAATTAGAAGAGAGAAGGAAGAAGAAGATGATTAATTAACTGCAACAGCATTGGTAATCAGCTGATCAGCCCGGCGAGCTCTCGAATGCGAACCCAAGCTGACCCCGGCATCAGACCTGACAACAAACAAGCTCGCCTTCCTCCCTGAATCACATAAAAAGAAAAACAAAAATTGGCAAAATTATAAAAAGATAACGGCGCCGGAGACGGAAAGGCAAAAAAGAGGGGTACCGGACCAAGAGGGATCTGCGAGAACGTAGGTGGAGCTTCCCGGAATTGGCGGAGGAGACCGACAGAGCAGCGGTGGCTCCGAAGCACCGGGAGACCCTTGCGTTTCACAGTTGCCTGTTGGTTAAGCAACTGAACAAATAGCTCGTTCATGTCACGTGCTGCTCACGCGATACGTTGCTTGATGGAATCGGACGGCTGAAAAGTGTATTTGGTTATAAATGGGCCGGCCCGCCTCCGTTTCAGTAGTGGGCTTTTGGATTTGAACGACTCAAGTTTATTTGGTTTTATTTAGGAAAATCCCCTGTTCACGGTTGTATTTTTCTTTCTAAACTTTCAATTTGGTTACAAGCTTCATATTTATAACTCCTGTCCAAGCTCCGCTGACGTTAGCTATTTTGAATTATTTCATGAAATTAATGTTAATACGAGAATTAACATTAAACTGTAAGATGATAGAAAGTCATGAAGAGTCTTATTTTGAAAAAAAATCTCATGACAAATAAAACCGTTGAATTTTCTAGAGATATGTAAGCTTTGTAATTTTTTTTCATATTCTCAATTTCAGTTCTTGATTTTTTTTTCTCATTTCTTAATAATCATAATTCTAAGTATTTATTAATGTACATTGAACATGATGAAATTGGCGGAAGTCTAGGGCCACTAATAACACGTAGAAATTTACAAGGTTCACTAAACCGAAAATTCAATGAGTAAAGTAGATAGAGTCACCCAATTCAATTCACTTTAATAGGTGATTATTAGATCGTTGGAAATCCAAAGTTGAGAATTCGTCACGTCAGAAAGTTTTTTGGAAACGCTCTATTACAAATGCTGTAGCAGGGCCGATCGTTGCACCTCTTGTCGGCTCCCACTCTCATTTGCACCTGCAATACACGTGTCAAACACAAAAAGAAAAAGAAAAATATCAAAACATAACTGACATCATGTTAACGTCAAACCTTGCTCGCTAGCTCAATGTCATACTTGAGATGCTTGAGTTTTAAGCTGGCAATCCTTGGCCCACCACTTGCCCTCGTCCTTTTTAGGGTTTGGAGGGTTTATGCGGTTGTTAATACGTCTCGTCACCTTCATCTAAAAAATATATATATATATATATATATATTTTTTTTTCAGACCGACCAATCCCCTAAAATGGAAATAAAAGAAAAAACAGAGAAAAAAGGCGCGTGAACAATGGAGCTATTCTATTTGTTATGCTCAATCCTCTCCACTTTGCTCACTTCCCTCACTCTCTCCCTCCTCCTCCCTTTCCACAACCTCATCTGCCGCTTCTCTTCACGCGCCGCCTCTTCCTCTTCCTCTTCCACCTTCCTCTACGAAGGTACCGTCTGACACGAGTGCCGCCGTCCCGTTCACCACTCTTTTCGCTATGTCGTCCTCTATGCGCTCATTGACCTGGACAACAAGCCGCAGCCTCTCCCCAACCACCTCTCCGCCGAGGAAGCTCGCCGCATTGCCGGCACCGACGGCCGAACGTAATTATTAGCTTAACTATCACTTTGTTTTGGTTAATTAAACTGTTAGAAATTAATGTGTTAGTTGATTAATTTGGTGTGTGATGAACACTTAGTTTGCTTTTGACAATGGAAGAGGATTCTGTCATCTCCTATTCTCATCCCCTTTTCTTCCCTCTTCACACATATTGCTTTTTATTTTATTGTCTCTATATAAAAAAAAAAATCAATATAAGATGTTAACATGATTAACCTGTAACCGTTCAAATAGGAGAAAAGAGAATAGAAAAGATATTAGGTGGGGAGAGAATCATCCTCCTTTGACAATTCCGCAATGTGTGGGATATGAACAGAACCCACTGAGCTTGTACTACTGCTATGATGTTGGTGACCAGCTTTTGAAGAAGTGCATTGCTGAGGTTTGCTTTTTTACTTTGCTGCTCGATTATGTTCAATTAGATATCGAAGACTTACCTGCGAATCATAGTTCGATATGCATGTATATTTATTTATTCGATGCTGATCCTGTTGAATGCTGATATGTATCTGAATTTAGGCAACCAAAACACCATGAAGAGAAAGAGTGACATTTGTGTTCAACCCGAATTCTGACTTAGTGGCAAAACTACCATTACATGTCACCCTTTCATGGTATGTTACTGTTTTTTTGTAGTAATTTGATGTGCCTTACTGGTGTTTGACACTTCTTGGTATTTTTGAACTGATTCTGTTTTGAAATGGATGAATTTATCTATAGCTCTTGTTATAATGTTATGTCATTCGTTTAGTAGTAGTGTTGATTGATTGAAATGGCAGTGCACTGATTCGGAAGTTTAGATACACAATTGATGAAGGATGTGCATTTTGAAGCCGGATATAAAGGAAGCTAGGAGCGGTTTTTGGAATTCCTTGCAAACGGTGTTGTAATTCCTGGCTTCTGATAGATATTTTGTTGGTACTTGGGCAATGTGCAGGAATTTCACTCGTTCCATTCTCATCAATTGGAAAAAAGTGTTTCTGAAAACTCTCTGGTCAATTGAATTGTCAACTGACGATCAACCATTTTAACTGAGTTTTACTGATAAGTCATGCATTTTTTTTTTATGGTTTTTAGGCTTTGTTCACTATGCAGATATTAACTTAATCCAAAATCTAATAAGCAAGAAGATATCCAAGATCTAATAAGCAAGAAGATTTTCGCTCTTTTGAGAAACCGCTTATGACATTAATTTGCAGGATATGTTGGGGAATTGGAGTATCAGAGCAAATGCTCCCGCAGATGATCTATTGTTTCAATCTCAGTTCAACACCCAAACCTTGGCAATTATTTCACAGCTACCCTAAAAGCCAAAAGGGTATCCTCATCTTTGGCGTCTGATCACAGACTGTTTTTCTGGTTGATGCCGCATAAAGTTGCAATGTGGATATTGTTTACACCTAAAATGTGTCATTCGGGCTAAATATGGCAAATATGGCATTTGGAGGGTGATGGGACAAAACATTGAACGTGGAAAGATGTTTGGCTGCAAGTGGGAGAGTTTGACATTAAAATAATATTTTTCCTTTTTTGTTTGGGTGGTGGAGGTTTGCCAAGAGATTTGTTTAATCAAACAATTGCATGTTTTTCTAAGGCAAGTGGATGGAACATACAGACCTTCTGATTTAGGACATGTGAAAGAAGCTACTTTGCTTCTTTTAAAATGTTAGTTTATTGCAAGTGGTGAAAACATGTGGTGGAGATGCAAGTTCCCCTTTTAATATTATTTTACAATGCAAGTTGGCCAAGCTGCAGAGGAGTTTCTTTCAGGCAAGTCCATTGTTCTCAGCAGATGGGGTTCTTTCAGATCTCTATATAAAGGAGCAGGAGCACAATGATTATGGACACACTCAATCAAACAAACAAATACACAAACTCTGCTCAAGCCATATTTGCATACGAAGTTGTAGTCAGCATCAGCCTTAATCATTTGCCACCATTTTCTCTATTGTAATAGCTCTACTACTTTCCTAGCCATTGTAGTATCGATTCTCTCATGTTTACCTTGCTTAGCATTCAACCCCCTTTCTTTTGTTGTTGTTAAACCCTTGTAATCACAACAGAGAGAAGCTGTATAAGATTCAACCTTGCCCGACAAGGTTAAATCTAGCCCGACTCCATTCGCTTTGTTGCGCACTCCACAGATTTACCATTATTATGTATGCATCAATATATATTCATATCATTTCCAGTCTTTTAGTGGTTTTAAGCTCTCTCAGCTCTCGCTTTTAGTTCACTTATTGTTGTTACTGTCATTCGGGGAGTATAAGTAATCTAAAAGTAGGCCACTTGATTAGATCTGGACTCTTTTTCTTTAAAGCATACAAGATGAGCAAAAGTCCTTGAGCTCAAGGCATAGAAAAGAACTTAAATGTAGACTTCACCCATCTACGACAATCCTTTAATAGCAAGAAGTTAAGATAACTTGGGGCACAAGTAATCTGTTCAAATACCCTTGTTTTACATCTGCCATATAGAGATGGCAGTGGCACGCCTAAACACTTAGTTAGTTTTGATTGCAAGCCTCCAGGCCTACACCTAAGGCCCTGCAAAGGCACCTTTCAACGCTAACTTTGTTCTCCACTTGCAGCACTAAAACAAGCAGGAGCCCGACAACCAACACAAGTGCCAACCTCTCGGGGAGCTGTGTGCTCGAGCCGGGGAAGCCCGCCAATCAGATTTCCTGCCCAAATAGATATATTGGCATGTAAGTATAGTTTGTTAACTGTTTTACTTGGTCTTGCTCGTTTGCTAAATGCGGTCGCTAAAACTTAGGAACTCAGTCAAGATTTTGTTGGAAAATTTAATATTATTTTTATTATATTAAATTAATTAATTGAATGGAAATTAGAAACTTTGGTACGAGATCATAAACTGTGGTGGAAAAATGTGTCATTTGTCCAACATCCAAGGTACTCCTACCCCGCATATAGGGAGGAAGCTTTGGTACGTGATCAAAAACTTCAATGCTGTCAGGCTGTTGGATTTGGATAAACCGCATCTGCAACCCACAGGAATTCGTCAAGGATGTATAGCTAACAGGAAAAGTAAGGCTCGTTTTTGTACATGGAGAGACGCTAAGTGGCCTTGGTCTTGACTCCAAAAGTGTGGCAAAGAAGTTTGGTGTTTCTGTATCTCCCTACGCATCTACATAAGTTCAACTCGCTCCTGAACATTAGCTGCTTCATACTCACACTTCATATGCCATGTACTTGTAAAACTTAACACACTCAAGAGTTCACTTCAAATGCATGCCTTTTCAAATAGAGGCTGCATGTATTTATAGTCAATATCAGATTACATCAGGGAATGAAATCCCTATTTACAAGGCTATTCAAAATTCAAAAAATACAACAGATTGTACACAGAAACATTCAAAGAAGTTGTAACCCAATCTAACTCTTCTTAGATAAGAGTTGAGGTTGAGCACAATCTCCTTAAGTCACGGGAATAGAAAACAAACACTGACTTGGTCTAACATCGCCCCGCAAGGTGACAGGTGGAGGAACAACTGGAAGCTTTCAAACAAGAAGCTTGAACCTTGTCGATGACAATCCTTTTGTGAATAGATCAGCAACCTGATCTTGAGAACATATGAAATTAACAAGTAACTCACGTCGAACCACCTTTTCTTGAACATAATGATAATCAACCTCCAAGTACTTAGTCCTTGAGTGAACACATGATTAGAAGCTATGGCAATGGATGAAATATTGTCGCACCAGATTGTTGGGTCTGTCAAGATGTAATTGTAAGTCTCAAAATAGAGACCTAAGCCATGAAAGTTCTGCAGCTGTGTAAGCAAGCTGTCTATATTCAGCTTCTGAACTTGATCTACTGACGGTCTTCTGCTTCTTAGAACACCAAGATGAGATTAGACCCGAGATAAACCAGAGTAAGCCGTAGATGTGAAGTACCTGGTTTATAGATAAGACCATGATTGTATGTGGCCTTAACATAACGAAGAATCCTTTTAACTGCTATCCAATGTGTATTCTTTGGAGAATGCATAAACTGGCACACATGGTTCATAGTGTAGGATAGGTCCGATCTCATGATCGTTAAATACTGAAGTGCTTCTACAACACTTCTATAGTTTTCTGGATTGTCGTGTGGCTCACCATCATGAGCACTGTGCTTCTAACCATAAGGAACTAGAGTAGAAATCGGTTTAGCATCCAAAAAATTTGTACGTTTGAGCAGATCCAATGCATACTTTGCCTAATTGAGATGCATTTGTTGACCACAATATTTTACTTCAACACCCAGAAAGTAATGAAGAGGATCCAAGTCTTTCATGGAAAATAAAGTCCCTAATTTCTTGATCAAGGAGGACATTTGGCGAGGACTATTTCCTGTCAACAGGATATCATCCACATAGATCAATAAAATCAAATAGACACCATGTTGATTGAAAACAAACAAACTATAATCACAAGTCGAAGCTTGAAACCCTAGTTGAAGTAGGAACTCTAAAAATCGTTGGAACCATGCTTGTGGGGCTTATTTTTAACCGTATATGCTTCTTTGTAATTTGCACACATGATTTGGATACTGCTGATCTACAAAGCCAGCAGGTTATTTCATATATGCCTTGTCCTTTAGAAATCCATGCAAGAAAGCATTATGTACGTCCAGTTGCCTTATACGCCATTGTTTTGAAATTGCTAAACTGAGAACAAGTCAAATAGTGTTGTGCTTGACCACAGGACTAAAGGTCTATGTGTAATCAATTCTAAGCTGTTGATGAAACCCATTGGCAACCAACCTAGCCTTGTGCCGTTTCACCGAGCCATCTGCTCTTTTTTTTTTTTTTTTTTTATCTTGAAAACCCATTTGTTTCGCAGCAAATTCATTTTGGGATGATAAGGAACAAGTTTCCAAGTACCACAACGTTGCAAAGCATTAAACTCTTGAACCATTGCATCCCTCCACGCTTGATGCTTGAGTGCCTGACTGAAACACGTTGGTTCCACAGAAGAAAGATCAGTAGAAACATGCAAAGCATATTTAGGGTTAGGCTTTTGTATTCCAGACTGCGAATGAGTGGTCCTTGGCTGCAGTGGCACAGAAGGCTGACTCAACTGAGTGCGATGATGATCTGAAGATGGCGTAGGGTGATTCAGGTTTGGTTCACTTGCTACTGCTTGCTCATTCAAATTGAGATTGATTGAGATAGAGTTAGGTGTAGATGTAGGTACTGGTGGATAGGTAGGAATTGATAAGTTGGGATTTGGTGGAAGGTTATTGGAATCAGAAGTGGTAGTAGTTGGTGGAGATAAGGTCACTTTGGTATGGGGTGAAAGCTGCGAGTTGGTGAATGGAGTGGAATGTAATATGGGAAAAGTAAACAAAACGTCAGGAGAAGTAACACTACCTATTTGATCGACGTTTTCCAGCAAAGATGTGAGTTCCTTAAATGGAAATGAGTCCTCATCGAATAAGACATGGCGAGACAAATAAATTCGTCTCGTGGACAAGTCTAGACATTTGTACCCTTAATGATTCAGTAAGTAACCTAAGAAGACACATGGTTTGGACTTGGGTTGGAGTTTGTTTTGTGCGTATGACACTAACCAAGGAAAATATTTACACCCAAATACTTTCAACATCTCATATTTTGGAGTTTTGGCAAACAATTTCTCATACGGTGACTTATGTGACAATACTTGAGTTGGTAGCCTATTAATTAAATAAATTGTCGTTGAACAAGTATCAAACCAATATTTGTTTAGAATATGAAAGTGAGAAAGCATGACAATTCCAGTTTCGACAATATGTCGATGTTTTCTTTCCGTAATACCATTTTGCTTGGGTTGTTTTGGACATGAAAACTTTGAGAAATTCCATGAGTTGCAAGAAACTGTTAAAAAACGTGACTCTTGTACTCTCCTCCTTCATCACATTGAAGAATTTTAATGGAAGTATTGAACATATTTTCAACTTTTTTTTTTTAAATTTGACAAATATTTCAAACACTTGAGACTTATTTTTCATTGGAAAAATCCATGAATACCTAGAATAATCATCCACAAACAAAACATAATATTTAAAACCTTCAATTGAAACAACTAGAGAACACCAAACATCCGAATGTAAAATTTGCAAAGGAAATTGGGAAACAGATTCGGAAGTACTAAATGGTAGTTTAGTACTCTTTCCTAATGGGCATGACTGACAAAACATTACATTAGAAGTACCATGAATTGGTACTTGTTTATTTGAAACTAAAAATTTGATAATAGACGACGCAGGATGACCAACACGTGAATGCCATTTTTGAGCCGAGACTCGAATTCCTACACACACTGAAATAGGGTAATTGAACTATCCACCACCACCAACAAACAGGTATAAGCCATTCTCACATCTCTCGTGGAAAAATGTCTTTCGGATCTTGAGGTCCTTAACAAGAAAAAAATGAGGAAAGATAAGTAAATAACAATTGTTATCTAGGGTAAACCTATGGGCAGAAATAATATTAGTTGAGGCAGTATGACATCTTAGAATGTTTTTAAAGTCAAATGAGTAAGACTTAGTTTGAATTTTATTTGAACTGAGATGAGATATAGAGAGACCAGTATCATTACCTACACCACCAACATTCTCATTACCATTATACTCTTTTGGATTGATCAAATTAAGAAGATCTAGAGTCACATGTGCATTAGCATCCGTGTCAAGCAGCCACTGTCCATTAGATTGCTTGTTGAAGTTGACAGGAGATGTGGCCATAGAAGTAAGTCTTTTTGCTGGAATTCGCCCTTCATATGCTACGTTCATCCTTTGGTAGCAATCTAGGGCAGGATGCCCTTGTTTTCCACAAATTTGACAAGTGATTCTTTCACCTGTAGGAGTAAACTTCTCACCATTGCAGGCAGAGTTTGACCTCTGATTGTTGCTACGAGGAAGAAACCCTCTTTGGTTGGCACCACCACGACGTACAGACGAAGACACACTGCGTCCATTACCTCGAAGCCGTCCACCACGACCTGTTGTAGTCACAAATGCGTTCACAAGACCAGCCTCCACAATAGGAGCAGTTTGCTCAGTCATCTTCCTCTCTGTTGTCAGTAGGAGAGCCTCAAGTGTAGGGTATGCGATTGGTGTGTCACGTGCCTGTGCAGCACTCACAATCATTTCATAAGCAAGTCCCAGATTGTTCAAGATAATATGGACAAGCTCATCATCGTTCACTGGTTGCCCAGCTAGGGCAAGGTTGTCAGAAATCGAGTTCATTCGATCAAGATAATCAGCAACAGACATATCTCATTTCTTAGTTTGCATCAGTTCATTCTGAAGAAACAAAATACGATTTGGGACGAGGAAACATTCCATTGCTCGAGAGCCTCCCAGGTATCACGAGAGGATCTCTTACTTGCCACAACAGACAGCACAGATGGCGTGAGGGAGCCATTTATCCAACTCAATATTATTTGATCATGCTGCACCTATGTTGTGTATGCGGGGTTGATGGTAGTAGCGCCAGGAAGCTGTTTAGCAGGACATGCGATGGACCTATCGACATACCCCATCAGGTCATGACTCCTGAGGATTGGTAAGATTTGAGCCAACCACAGATGATAGTTAGTTCGATCCAATTTAATGTGGACACCTGTAGTCATGGAAGAGAAAGGATTCATGGCAGGGATGGGAATGGAATTGGTTAGGGTTGCAGCACTGTTCGAACTATCAGCCATTGGAAAAAAAAGAAAAAAAGAAAAGATATGTGGTCGTTAGACTTCTAGGGCTATACCATGTAAAACTTAACACACTCAAGACTTCACTTCAAATGCATGCCTTTTCAAAGGGAGGCTGCATGTATTTATAATCAATATTAGATTACATCAGGGAATGAAATCCCTATTTACAAGGCTATTCAAAATTCAAAAAATACAACAGATTGTACACAGAAACATTCAAAGAAGTTGTAACCTAATCTAACTCTTTGTAGATAAGAGTTGAGGTTGAGCACAATCTCCTGAAGTCACGGGAATAGGAAACAAACACTAACTTGGTCTAACAGTACTATGACTCTCTACTTAATCAGTATATAGTTTCATATTTTTTGAGGAAACGAGTTTATTCTCGTGAGGAAAATGTTTGGTTGCTTATATGGACAGAGTCATTTGTCTTTCTATGCAAATTACAGTTTAATATGTGTGCATAAACTTAGAAGTTAACATTTTGTATTTTTATCGAGTTCTTTTTTTTTTTTTTTTTTAAATTGCGAGACTATGGTTGACAACTTGACATGTAACAAAG
>JADOBS010300298.1:0-10579 GCA_015708375.1 Cydonia oblonga | reverse complement strand
TTTTTTATAGGATACCAAACAGACCCTAATGTTTTATGTTTTTCACAATTAAGCTATTTCTTATGTTGATTTTAAATTCACTTTTTAAAAATATTCTTACCAAACAAGAATTATTGACTTAAGACTCAAAAACTGTTTTTAAGTTAAAAAAAAAAAATTAATTCAAATTGCATACCACCAAACAAGCACTAATTTTACAGTTATATTATGTTTGGTTATTCTTATTCAAAATACCTTAAAAACTCAACAGGCAAGTACATCACCAAATTCCAATACATGGGATTACGACATCGACATTGGAAAGCGGTAGGGAGTATGATTCTCTCCTCTCTTATTATCATCCCCTCTTCTGCTCTCCTCTCATACTCTTTTTTTTTTGTCTTATTCTCTATATAAAAAATTTAAAATAAGATGTAAAGGTGGTATAATCGTAACCGTTTAAATAAGAATAGATGAAAGAGAAAAAAATTCTACTCCAAAAAGTAGAACGATCTTTCGTCACGCGACAAAACTCAACCATCACACGGATTATATAGCACTCTCATCACGTTATAACTGAAAAGAATTACCTTATAATTTGTTGACGAGAGAGAGAGAGAGAGAGAGAGAGAGAGAGAGAGAGATAGAGCCTTTACATTTGAGTATTTCTCCATAAAATTTGAACCGAAACCTGATAAAACCCTTGCACATCTACACAAAATCCTTACTGAAGCAGACACGTTGAGCGGCATCCAATTGCTTCAGGTTCGAAAGGACCCGTGATTCTGAAAAAAGACAGGTGCAAAGCTCTACAATCATTGGGAGGTGAAAAACAACAATAATTGATACGTGCCCCCACATTGTTAATTTCTTAACTTTTACTCCAAAGTTAGAAATTTCCTTGACTTCCAGCTTCTTCACCATAGTGAATATCCACAGATTAAAACAGTAAAAGTATACAATTCAAACATGGTCGGCCTGAGAATTTAGGGGCCCTAAGCAGCTTTTGAAGTGAGGTTCTAGAGTTCTCTGACTCCAAGCCCTTTGTACATTGACATGTATAAAAAAAAAAATTCACTAAATACATGAAAAATCTATTTCTACATCAAATATCATTAAAAATTAATATCAAAAAATGAAGGATATACAAATATTACTCAAATATTACCCGTCTCGCGTTTTTAGATGCAAATGCACTTATTAAGTTTACATAATCTAATTTTCAACCAATTCAAACCGAAAGAGAAGTCCATATACGCCAAATTCCAATCATTTTTCTATTGTTACAATGTTACTTATTACATCCAATAAATGAATAAATGGTTGGATCACAGAGACAACATCTTACAGCTAGGAAAAAAATACTAAAGTGAAGAGAATAATAATTTTCGTATACGAACCTAGGTGGACGAGACGGATTTGAATAATTTATTACATATTATATAAACTAATTAATTTAAACATTAAATAATGTCATTTTTCAAAAAGGTGAGAGTTTTAACCTTTTGGGTACATAATAAAGATAAATGTGGTGTGATCTTAAAATAGGGTAATAAAACCCCATAAAAATAACCAAACATAATATAACTGGTGGGACCATTTAAAAGGGAGAAGACGTGTAGCTATAAAAATTAAATTAAAAAATTTAAAAAAAAATGGTGCGATCATTTTAAGTAAAATCGTGCAATTAAAATGATGTTGGGAATATGGTTGTCTTCTTCCTCACACGAGGCCAACCCTGCAACAATAAATTTCTAGATTTCGGCATTTACATATAAGCATGCATAACTGCCGCCTATCTCCGTCCAAACCTGCCTAGTTCTGTCTCAAAATTGAGGGCCCTAGGCGGGCGCCTACTCCGGCTACCCTTAAGGCCGACTCTGAATTCAAAAAGAAATGTGTAGACTGCAGAAGCAAATATTTTTGAAGTCCAAGTTCCCCAAAATCCACATAAATAGGTGTTAGACGAAGTCAACGTGAAGCTGTTGTCACCACACCTTCAGGAGTTTAATTTACTTCAAACTCTTATCCTTTCAGCCATTCCTAGTTTATAGGATTTGTTTTTCAAATATTTGTTGTACTCTAAGATGCGCATGTAATCCTTATAGCATCCTGTTTGTATTTTTAAACTTTCAAAAAGTTCCTTGTATCTCTGGGTTTTCAAACCTATGCTGTAATCTTGAGATGATTATAAATACATACATCCTAGTTTTAATGGGGTATGCAATTGAAGTGAAACTCTCAGCTTACTAAAGTTTTACATGGTATTAAACTAACTTTCTAACGACTAAGATCCAATTTTTTTTTCCACGCTTCAATGGCTGAAAACAATGTCAACTCTTCCAATCCCACCCTCTATCACCAATCCCACGAACTCTACCACCATTCCATTTCATCATTTTTTCACTATTATGAACATCAAGCTTGACCGAACCAACTACCCACTGTGGTTGGGTCAAATTCTCCCAATTCTCAAGAGTAGAGATCTGATGGGGTATGTGGATGGTACTTTGGTGTGCCCTCCCAAGAACTTACCTAGCATGACCACTGTGAATCATGCGTACACTGCATGGGTTCAACAGGATCAAACGATCCTCAGTTGGATAAATGGCTCCTTGACTGCTTCTGTACTCTCTGTCGTGGCAAGCAAAATGACTGCTCAAGCCACGTGGGAAGCTTTGGAGCAAAGGTATGCTGCTACCTCACAAAACAAAATTTTGTTTCTCATAAACGAGTTGCTGCAAACCAAAAAGGGTGATCTATTTGTCACGGATTACCTGGATCACATGAATGCCATAATCGATAACCTTGCCCTAACGGGGCAACCAGTGAATAATGATGAACTTGTGCAAATTATGTTGAATAATCTCGGACCTGCCTTTAAGATGACTGTAAGTGTTGCTCAAGCTCGGGATTCCCCTATCACATATCCTACTCATGAGGCACTTTTGTTGACCACCTAGTGCCAAATGATGGATCAAAATTCTTCCTTGGCTGACAATCCACCTATTAATGCCTTTGTTGTTGTTCGAGGCCGTGGTGGATGAAGCTCGCATGGAACTAGGAGAGGTGCATCCCCCTCTAATCGTGGACTTCCTTCTAATCAGCGAGGATACAATCCTTGCAACAACTAGCCAGCTAATGGTGAGAGACCTCATTGTCCTGGTGAACGTATTATTTGCCAAATATGTGGCAAACCAGGTCATCCAGCCCTTGATTGCTACGAAATGATGAATGTTGCTTATGAAGGTCAAATTCTTGCCAAGAAACTCATAACAATGTCTTCATCACCTATCACCTTGAATAAATAACAGAATGGTACCTGGTTGCTGGACACTGGTGCTAATGCTTATATCACTCTTGAAATTCAGAATTTAGTGAATCCCAAATAGTACAATGGTAATGATACTATTGGAGGTGTAGGTAATGGCTCTGGCATCTCTATCTCTCACTCCGGTTCAAATCAAATACATACTACAACTTGCTCATTTGATTTACATAATATCCTTCACTATCCCACTGCTTCTAAAAATATAATATCTGCCTATAAGTTTACATTAGACAATCATTGCTACCTGCTAATGTTCCCTCATTTTTTCCTTGTTAAGGACCTCAAGACTAGGAAGACACTTTTCCTAGGGAGATGTGAGAATGGGTTATACCCATTTCCAAGTGGCAGTGGACAACACAGGTATCTAATTTCAGCCTTTGTAGGGATTCGATGTTCAGTCCAAAAATGGCATTCTTGGCTTGGTCATCCTGTCAATTCAATAATTAAGTTTTTAATTTCAAATAAATTGCTACCAATTCATTGTACCACTGATGTAAGCTTTTGTGAGTCATCTCCCTTAGGAAAAAGTACTAGGTTACCTTTCAAAGTGTCTCAGTCTGAATCTCAATTTCCTTTGCAACTTTTGCACTCGGATGTGTGATGTTTACCAATTATTTCTAATGAAGGTTTTCGTTATTATGTATTGTTTGTGGATGATTATTCTCGTTACTCTTGGATTTTCCCATGAAAAACAAAAGTGAAGTCTTTGAAATTTTTGTAAAATTCAAGGCTACTGTTGAAAATAGATTTAATCTTTCAATTAAAACCCTTCAATGTGGTGAAGGTAGAGAGTATAAAAGTCATGCTTTTCAGAAATTTCTCACTGCAAATAGAATTTCACAATGTTTTTCATGTCCTAAACATCCTGAACAAAATGGAATTGCCGAACGAAAACATCGACATATTGTTGAAACAAGCATAGTTATGCTTTCTCAATCGCACATGCCTAATAAATTTTGGTTTGATACATGTTATTCTGCAACATATTTGATAAATAGGCTGCCAACTAAAAAATTATCCAATGTGTCACCTTATGAGAGATTGTTTTGATAAATACCAAAGTATACATGTTAAAATTTTTTGGATGTCGATGCTTTCCATGGTTAGTGCCCTACACACAAAATAAACTTCAATCTAAATCAAAAGCTTGTGTTTTCTTAGGTTATTCACTGAATCATCAAGGCTACAAATGCTTAGACTTGTCCACAAGACAAATTTACTTGTCTCGCCATGTCCTATTCAATGAATACTCTTTCCCTTTTAAGGGACTCACATCTTCTTCAGAAACGTCCATACCAAAGGTAACTTTCACTCACCTGAGTTGTTATTTACATTTTATTTGCCTAGTTGTCCTACCTTGCCTCAACTACTTACTTCACCACCTGCCGTGCAACCTGCCAAATAACAACCTAATACCACCTCTATCACCATAAACCCCCCGCAGTTACAACCTAATCCCAACTCTACCCTTGACTTACCACGTCCCAATCCTGAAACACAAATGTCGTCCTCTTCCATACAGCCTACCCTACCCTCAAATGAGCAAGTCGCAGTGCCTATGGAACCTGTGTTAGTGTTGCCTGATGCTCCAGCACCTCCAGTGCATCGTATGGTCACAAGGTCCAAGTCTGGTATTCAAAAACCGAACCCTAAATATGTTGTGCATGTTACTGTTGACAACGCCTTTGTTGAACCAACATGTTTCACTCAGGCTGTTTAGTCCCATGAATGGAGGAATGCCATGGTTCAGGAGTTTAATGCGTTGCAACGATGTGGGACTTGGAGTTTGGCTCCGTTTGATCCACATATGAATTTGCTTCCAAACAAGTGGGTGTTCAGGTTGAAGCACCATGCAGATGGCACAATTGAGCAGCGCCATAAGGCTCGGCTTGTGGCGAATGGATTTCATCAGAAGGCTAGTGTGGATTACACTGAAACCTTTAGCCCAGTTGTTAAACATACCACGATCAGGCTTGTTCTCAGTCTTGTTGTATCAAAAGGATAGCACGTTCAGCAACTAGACGTCCAAAATGCTTTAATAGCATAGTTTTCTAAATGAAGTGTACATGCGCCAACCTTTGGGATTTGTTGACAAACAGTTTCCCACTCATGTCTGTAAACTTCAGCGAAGTATCTATGGTCTTAAACAAGCATCTAGGGCCAGAGATTCTCCGACTTTTTGCTTCAACTTGGCTTCCAAGAATCAAGATGCAACTACAGTTTGTTTGTATTCAGTCAGAAAGATGTGTACTTAATACTTTTAATCCACGTGGATGATATCTTAATCACTAGAAATAGTTGTCAACAGATGTCCAGGTTGATACAAAGGCTGGGCACCTTATTTTCCATGAAAGATTTAGGACCACTCAATTATTTTTTGGGTGTGGAAGTCAAGTATGATGGTACTCAGATGCACCTCAGTCAAGCTAATTATGTGTTGGATTTACTAGCACGCACCAAATTTACTGAAGCAAAGCCAATCTCCCCTCCTGTTCTCTCAAGCCAAAAACTCAATGCGTATGTTGGTGATCAATTCGATAAACCAGAGGTATATCGTAGTGTAGTGGGTGCCCTAAAATATCTCACAATTACTTGTCCAAATTTATCATATGCAGTCAATCAAGTGCGCCAGTATATGCATGCTCCCACAACCACTCGCTGGATGGCAGTGAAACGAATTCTTGTTACTTGAATGCCACGCATAATCATGGTCTTTTGTACAAGCCAGGAATTGTCCAACTTTCAGCCTTCTCCGATGCGGAATATGCTAAAAATCCAAATACACGGCATTCAACTGGTGGCTTTCGTGTTTGCCTCGGCAGTCAACGTGATGCTGTTATCACCGCACCTTCAGGAGTTTGATTTACTTCAAACTCTTATCCCTTCAGCCATTCCTAGTTTATAGGATTTGTTTTTCAAATATCTGTTGTAGTCTAAGCCGTGCGTGTAATCCTTATAGCTTTCTGTTTATATTTTTAAACTTTCAAAAGTTACTTGTCTCTAGGGTTTTCAAGCCCATGCTGTAATCTTGAGATGATTATAAATACATGCATCCCAGTTTTAATGGGGTATGCAATTGAAGTGAAACTCTCAGCTTACTAAGGTTTTACAACAGGAGCTTCAATAACATACTTACATCTGATTCAAAAACTGTTCAGTTGGGTTAGCATGTGAACAAGTTCATCGCTTGAGGGTCTCTCTGCGGGCAGATCGGATAGGCATACCACTGCGATTCGCACTGCCATCAACATCTCATCATCTTCCTCCCCTTCTTCCCCTATTATACTCTTATCTAATGCTTCCCGTGCCTCGCCTGCTTGCTGCAAGTGCCGCAACCAGCGCCCTAAACTTCCACCACTAGCTGCTTCCCCAAAGAAGGGATCGGTTGGATCTCTTCCGGTTAACAAAACGCCCAATATCATCCCAAAGCTGAAAATGTCGCTCTTATCGGTGTACCTGGTGAAATTGAATATGTTGCCTTTAGCAAAAGAGCGTATATGTTTTTGAAGGAAGAAAATAAAAAAATCTCCAGTTCTAGTTGTTCTTTCTAAAGGGAGTTTCTCTTTTCGTTTTCAATACTACAGAAGCTAATAATTCAGTACAAACAACGCAACTGTTACATACAAAACCTCACAGCTTAAATTCTAAGGCAAACATCAATAAACCATTAATATAGCCTTGAATCTTAACTAACAAGCATTTCACTGTTAACCATCAAGAGGTAATTTCGGAGTTCTATGCCTTGTCAAAGAGGGATAATTATCAGAATCCTAAGTCATTGAGTAGAAGAGTATTGGGAGGGAGCATTTTTCCCTCCAGCGCAGGGAAACAAAAAGCGCGAAAAACTGGAGACGGATTGCAATGCCAACCATAACAGTCACACATCCCAGTACTAGGGGATGTCCATGGCCTTGTGCAGGAGAGAGAGCCATTTGACAGAGCAGAAGCTAAATGGCTAATACAAATAAAAGCTAGCAAACCTAAATCAATCCTGCCCGAAACTACTAACGTGAACCAACATTTTGGGATGTGGAATACCAAACTCCTGATAAGTATTCTAAAAGCAAAGGAAATTAGGAGGAGCTATGGGGAAATATCATAAAACACAATCACCATTTCCGAATATACACATACACCTACATAGCTCCGTCAATAGAATTGCACAGTAGTTGTGTAAAACGAAACATTTACAAATTTCGAACATCATCCAAGATTGATATGTGTACCTGCCATTCTGGAAACACTCTGGAGCACTGTAGCCAGATGTTGATCCATTCAAATAAGGCGCAAGCTTGGCCAACCCGTAATCTCCCAACCTCGGCTCAAACTCCGAATCCAACATAACATTTGTAGGCTTTAAATTGTAATGCATAATCTGAGGAACATACGAATGCAGATACTGAAGCCCCTTAATCACCCCGACAGCAATCCGAAGCCGAACTTCCCAACTAAGCTGCAACTGGGTTTCTCTAACTCTATTCATAGCATCCTCCAAGCTCCCATTAGGCACAAAATCATAAACCAAAGAGAACCTATCGTGTTCGCGAACATAAGCCCGCAGGCTCATCAAATGCCTGTGTCTCAGGCCAGCAAGCACTTCAAGCTCCTGCTGTATCCGCCGCTTCGCCGCCTTGCTCTGAGCCTCCGGCGAGCCACACTCTGAAAAGGGTCCGAGCTGCTTGACTGCAATAATCAGCCCAGTGTCCAGAACAGTCCTGCAGTACTTCCCATTGGGGCTAGAACCCAGCAACCGGTTTTCACTAGCTATTGCTAATTGGAGCGTTTTGGGGTCGATTTTCGGGGAGAATATGACGGGCCCTTTGAGAATTGGGGTTCTGCTGATGTAGCGGACAAAGCACCGGACTAAGAGTGCAGTGAGGAGGGCACAAATTAGTCCGGTCAGGACTCCCAACACAATGCTTAGAATGATTCTTTGGAGCTCGTTCTTCGAGTGGGGATGCTTCGCCGGCGATGGAGGCTCGGTTTCTTGCGACTGCACAACCCCTTGCCGGCAGCAGAAAATCAATAGCAAAAGGAGAAGCCTTGGGATTGGATTGTTCATTTCCGAGGTGCTTCTTCTTCTTCTTCTATCCATTCCAGTAGAAATCCAAAAAAAATCCCAGAAAAAATCAACTGAAACCCAAGAGCTTAAACCCAGATGAAAATTAGCAAAACCAACATCAAAGCTGCAATCTTTCTTCAGAATCCGACCAAAAATATTCAGAGCAACAGCTGCTTTGGCATCAAAAGCTCAAACTTTTGTTCTATTTTTCTCAGGGCTTCGGCCACCGTGCAACTTGGAGGCGCAGAAAATGCAACGCCGCCCAGAAACGCTCGGAGCTCTGCGGGAAAGTGAGAAAACCCCATCAAGGAGAAAGCTTCAAGGAGTCATGAAGGAGGGGAGAGATATAGAGAGGGAGAATATCAGATAAAATTCGAATTTTTTTATGGGAAAATCTTCAGAGAAAAGACGCAACGAATCGTTTCGTCACCGATTCGCATATTTTTTTTCTCTTCAAATCAAAACACTCTTTGTTCTTTGTACTCTTTGAAGTTTAAACCCACTACTGAGACTACTGAGTTAAAATGCTTGCAAAAAATGGCGACCCAAAAAAAAAAAAGCAAGTCCCAAAACTTGCCTATTTCACACAGAAAGCGAGTCCCTTTCTCTTCACAAACTACCCAACTGCACAAAATCCCTCTCTGGGTTTTGGGAGGAGAGAGCGGCACACTTTCTTCTGTGGCCGTTGCTTTTTTTTTTTCTTTTTCTCTCTCATGCCGCGGAGGACAAACTGGGCTTCCCGCCTTTCGAACCCCCGTAAGCGGTGGGGTCCACGGAGACACGTCGGCACTGTGTCGCTATCACGAGAGGCCGAAAGCGAAACATCGAACTGCGTGAGACATGGCCAGGAAAACGCCAAACACATCTCCGCCGTTGGTTGGTGAGGGGAGGAGATTCTGGCCGTCTACAGGGAACCAACAGCGGGAATTTATTTCGATTAGAATAATACTATAGAGACTATCTACTAGGAAGTGATTCTATTAGGATAATGCTAGGAAGTGATTCTATACGTTCATTTCACTTCTTTTTTCTGTTTAGTCATTGAATTGAATAATCAAACGGAATTAATAGACAAATTAAACATTTCGTGCGGCTGAAACTTACATGATAAAGAATTTCTCTACCTTAGGACCATTATAATTACGATTGTTGTTCCCCGGAGCTTCGGTCGCCAGCTCTCCTGTCATTAGGCTACCAACTTCCATAACCTTCCAATACTCAACAAGCGTCAGTCCCCAAAACAAAAATTTCTGTAATAGATGAGTGGTCAAAGAAGGGAGTGTGATATCACTTTTCGTAACAAAAATGATAACCGAACATTCAATACTGTAAACTCGGTTCATATAAGTTGTTTTTAATAGATCATATTCATAAGAAATTTAAAAACGCTAAAATAACAGTATGTCTCAGATATATCACGTGTCGTCTTGTGTTTTTACTTTTTTACCAAACGTCTGGTAATTAATTAGTTTGAAACACCACATGACACGAGTGTCTCCATCTCAAAGGAGTCTCTTTCGGGGATTACAGATTAAACGAATGGTGATTAGTAAAGTGATTATCTTTTTTGCCTTTTGGGTTTGTTATTGAAACAATAATTAATAATTTGTGTGGGAATGAAAGCCGAAAGGAATAATCTTTGTTTCATGGTTGGCTCGGTTTTCGCTTTCCAGTGCTTGTGTTTGAAAACCATGATAGGGTGTGTCTCGGGACGGGTGAAAAACCAACACGCGTGCACCTGTGGGCCTCTTGCTTTTCAGGCCCAACATGAGCATCAAGGGCTTTTCTTTTTCGCATCCGATTTCAGAAGAATAAATAAATAAAAACTTCTATTTAATTGGAATTATATGCTTCCTTGATCATGTTTTGTGTCATAAATCAACAAAGTATTCCACTATTATTACTCATGAGTCATGGCAGTTGAGTTATGAGTTAGCACTATCAATCACTATATAAAGTATCCACTATGCCAGCTTGTCAAGGGAACAACTTTTGGAATAACGAGTATATCGTTACCTTTAAATTATTTATCGATGTGTGAGTTTTTCATTGTATTATTAGTATAAAACATGCGGTAATGTACTTGTACTTTCGAAAGTTCTCATCGCTGCTCATACCACCATGGGCTCGTGTGAACTGTAATCATACGTAGATGGAGTGGAATAATACTCATAAAGTCAGGCTCATTTCTTTGTGAGAGTGTCTAA